>JAQZBX010019908.1:0-33425 GCA_029593785.1 Cabassous unicinctus
TAATCATAGTGATATCAAATTCTTTGTTTATATATTTTTATTTTAATTTCAGCATCTGGATTACATATTAGTTTCATTCTAATAGTTTGCTGGCTAAGAGTTCTCTCTTGTTCTTTGATTTACCCTAACAATTTTGTTGAAAGCTAGACATGTTGTGTTAGTAGATATTGTTGTATCATTTTTATTTTCTTTATTATTAGTTGCAATTGTAATTCCTTTGTTGCTGCTTTGATATCATCACACCCTATCTCCTGCTAGGCTTTCATTTTAGGGGTTGTCTGAGTCTAGTCAGACCTGACTTGGAGTTTATTGTTGCCATGTCTACATGAGTTAATTTTTTTCTGCTCTGGGAACCAAAATGTTAGTTTCCTTTACTAATACCTTGAGTGTTCTTCCTGCTTGATTTGGAATCATTTATTTGTGCTCTGCCCAGAGACAATTTCCCCCTTCAATCTTTCCCAGCTTAATTTCAACCTCGTGCTTATTGGACAGCTGTCATGTGGTGCAGGAGGTTGGGCCTCGGGTTGCATTCTCTGACCTTCTGCCTGAGCCTTATTTTTAGGCAAGACTTGTGAAACTGGGTCTGGGGTGTGGACACCCTTATGTCCCTGTCACTTGTGTTCAGGGGCAGTTCAGGGACTTCCATGGATTCCTTCTGAGGGTAGAGTCTTGCTTTTCCCATCTCTTCCTTCTAGCAACTGGAATGGTATATCTTCCAACAGTGTCTTCTGTGACTCATTTTGCTCCCTTCCCTGTAATTAAGGCTTCTATTCCTGAGGGAAGACAAAGGCAGTACTTAGAATTTCAGTGGTATAGAATCTATTCCTTTCCCAATTTCTTTAGGATTTCACCTGTTGCATACAGATTGTGATGGCTTCCCCTTTCTGATTAATTATTTCATCTGTAGTGGAGCTAGGGGAGGTGGATGTCAGTGCATTTTAGCAGTGGCTGCTGCTCCTCTCCCCAGACAGCATCACCACAGGAAGGTGGAAGCACTTTTGTGGATTCTCACTAACCCTGGAAGAAAACTCTGCAAAACTGTAGGAATCTATCTACATATGTCGCTGTTGGGAACTCCACACACTTATTCCTTGACCGCGCCCTGTCTAAGGAAATTGACTGCATGGTCTAGTTTGATCTTTCAGTAAAGTAATTCACCATCTGTGGGCATCTCCCCCAGGTAAGCTAAGTATTGGGCCCTGTTTCTCTCTGTAGGCATTCGCCTCTCTCCAGCTTACAAGTCTATTGTTTGTCCAGTGATCCATTACCTGATGTGTTGAAGTCAATTAATTTACAATTTGCCCAGTTTTTGTTCTTGTTGTTGTAGGAATAATAAAGGCCATTTTATCTGAGTATAAGACTTCTTTCAAATAACTTGAAACTATAAATAGTCCTAATACATATCAGCTGGTGAGTAGATAAATGCATTGGTGCATATGCTTACATTAGACACTAGGAATACTATTCAGCATTAGAATAATGAGTGCTTGGGACTCAACAATATGGGTGGCTTACCAAAATTATACAGAGTGAAAGAATGTAAAATAAACACACATGCTCAATGATTCAATTTATATAAATTCTGGAAGATGCAATCTAATCCAATGTAACATAAATAAGATCAGTAGTTACATGGGGATACGGTGGGAGGTTGGAACAGGTGGGAGGGAGGAATCTCAAAAGGACAATAGAAAGCTTGTAGGGTTGTTGGATTTGCACACTTTCTTGATTGTGGTGCTTTTTGCATGTGTGTATGCATTTAATGTACATAAAGAATTGAACACTTTAAATATATGCAGTTAATCAAATATCAATTATATCTCAATAATCAATTTTAAAAGTAGATGTATTGGTAAGGAAGGAGAGATAGAGGCTTAAATAAAAACACATTATATTTCAGATGCTACTAAAAAAATCCATGCCCTGAGCCTAACCACATTATTCAGGAAAACATTACAATGCAGCCAGCACACAATTGGTTCTCACTACATAAAAGCAGGTGTGGAGGATGTAACCTCACTAGGCTTGTCACACTCTGTCCTGGAGCTGGTTCAGGGTCAGCAGCCAAGGTGTAGGCAAGGGTTCATGCTTACCTGACATTTGCTCACAGGTGTGTCACTCAACTCCTCTTTTATTCTGCATGTAGTTTTACATCTGTGAAATGGGGGTACCAATGAAAAATATTTCTATGTTTAGTGTGCTTTTGTAAAAATGAAATAAAGTGATTGGTATAAGAATTTAATTATTCAGAACTATGTAATAAGAAATCACATTTCCTGAATGTTTTCATTACCGCTCATTTTGTCCAGGACTATCATATCTGCTCTGGGTACTGTCCCCTCTGAAGGCATCCAACCCGAGTCCTTGCTATATGGTAAGAGGAAATGCAAATGGGCCCTCCCTCTAATGATTAAAACCAGCCCAGTATTGACCCTGCAGCTCTGGGACAGGAGTCCCAGCCCTGGGAATCTCAGATGATCTCATTCAGTGAAGGCACCTGAACAGAAACAGTTCACCATGGAGGTTGAGATTAGCTGCATTTATTATTGCAAGTTTGAAAACATTTTTTTTGATAACAATAATTATTGAGTATGTGAGTGCACACAAATGAGAGGAAAATTGCCACTGTGTGACAGTTTCCTGAGCAGAATGTCTTGTGCCTGGAGCTTTCCAGTGTGAGGTGCAGATGATGGAGTCTGGGAGAGACTTGGTACTGCCTGGGGGTCTCCAAGACTCTCCTGAACATCCTATGGATTTGTCTTCAGTAGCTATTGGATGGGCTTGTTCCAACAGTTCCCAGGAGGAGTCTGGAGTGATGGAATTAAGACACACCAAGCAGACTCTATGAAGGGAAAGTCCCTCATCTGAAAGAAAATGTCCAGAACAAGCTGTGTCAGCAAGTGGACAGTCTAAGAGCCACCGATGTGGTCAGATATTACTGAGTGAGACACAGTATGGAGTAGGCAGTGTGAATCCACACTCAATCCACCCCTGCAGAATGGCATCCAGGGGGTGCTCAGGACCACATTGAGCCAGGATCGTGTTCAGACAGAAGCAGGTAAGGGTGAATTTTGTCATCTGGGGTTTCTTCAAAGGGTCTCTTTCCACTTCTTTCCCAGTGACCAGTTGTTCTGGACAGTAATCCATCTCCCTGTGGATTCCTGGAGAATCCAGCAGCTGAAAGCAGAGTGGGCAGCTTTGATGCCCACAGGCTCTGTTGAACCCAGAGGAGCCTGACAAGAGGTCACAGATGTTGGCCAGCTACAATGGCCATACTGATCACAACTGTAGCTCAGCCATCAAAGTCCAGGACACCTGCCAAAGACAGCTCCAGCAGCCGGCTATAACCAACAACCTGAATGCTCAAAGCAAAAGATGTTGTGAGGGACCCACATTTGAGGAGAAATGTAGGAGCCTAGGTCTACAGGTCTTGGCAGAATCAGCAGGACTGACTGCAGAGGGCTCTCAGGAATACTGAGCCCAGGGGCCTGGACTGGCATAGGTGTCAGGGGAAGTCAGGAACATACAGTCCAAGTACCAGGTTAAAGGGAAGTTTAAGGGTAGCTTGAGACAATTGAGCCAAAATGCAGGTACAGGACAGGTGCAAGGGGAGCTCATGATGATGGAGTTCAGGGACCTGAAGACCTGAATCAGGGTCATATTGAGGGAAAGGTCTGGGCCACTGAGTGCAGGGGCAAAGACCAGGGACAGTGCAGTGAAGCTCAGCAGTACTGTGTGCCAAGTACACGACCTGGAGCAGGTGGAGGGAGAGATCATGACCATGGAGCCTAGTCTCTAGAGCCAAAGCAGGAGCAGGCAGCAGGAGGCACTCAACAAATGAGTTCCAGGGGTCAGGACTAGGACCAGTGCAGGGGGACATCAGGAACACCAAGGTCAAGTACAGGAGAAACACAGGAACATGGAGCAATGTGTCAGGAACAGGGGTAGGTGGAAGTTAGAAGAAGTCATACCAGAGAACAGGGAGAGAGGCAGGTGCAGGGGAGCTCAGGACCAACAAATCCAGGGACAGAACCAGGGAAAAGTGCTGGGGCAACAGGAGGGTGTAGCCTAGGGGACTGGACCAGGCATGTGCAGGGGAGTATTAAAGAGCTACCTTTCAGCATCTGGGCTTTCTTCTTAGGGCTTCTCTATTAAATAATGAGAAGGAGCAAGTAAACCTGGTCATGTCTCTGCTGCATGGTTTAAGAGAGATATTCAATGAAATTTCATTTATGCCTTTAAATTTGGATAATTTCATTGATAAATAAAAGCTATACTGTTATGTTAAAGTCAATATACACAGAAGATCATCCATATGAATAAATGTAACCAAGAGTCAACCTCACAATCAGCTCAATGAAGAGGAAGATGTGGAAATTAGTCATCAATGAAAAATGCACTTTAACCTTCAGCACAGGGTCCTCACTGTGACAAAATTCACCCCACATGTGGATTCATTTACTTGCCTGTACCTCCCTTGGCAACCCCTCTAGGCAGGGATTTTCTGAGTGCCTCATGTAGCAGGCCCTACCCTTGGAACTTGCCTTAGTATCTTCTGAAACCCAAATCCTGCCATAAACATTGCTGACTTTAGTGTCCAGGCCAATTCCCCTTCACCTCATCTTGCTGCCTCACCAAATTGGAACTAGGCTTTAAATGAAGTCTTAGTAAATTTATTATTTTAAGTCTTACTAATATTATTGAATAGCCACATTGCATTATGCTGCTTTCATATTCTGTTAATTTTATGATATGGTAGAAGAGCATATGCAGAGATAAGTGGATCAAAGTCAATCAATGTTCAGGTGAGGAGCCTGAGGGTGAGTGGGACTGACCTGCCCCAGAAGCACAGGTGTGACATGTCAGGGACAGGACCAGAGGAAGCATTGCTTGGGTGGTCATAGTGGTCAGAGGGGAGGGCCAACAGAAGTCGGTTCTGGCTCCCACAGGGGTTTATACCACTAATAGGAGTAATGAAAATATATAACAGCTCTTACAACTTACTTAAATTTCACACATGAAGTTATAAATGAGGGTTGGCATCTACAAAATGGAGAAAGTGGTGCCAAATGTGCTTTCCTCCACTGATAAATAAAAAACCAAACAGAATCTGTTAAAATCAACCTTGTCAAGAAACATATACATATTATATGCATATTATGTATTTTATATATAATAGATATATATATAAACAGACACAAACAAAAATATACATATAATCCCTGGAATTAGAGGCACCATGAACATATTTCCAGAGACATTCTTGATCCTTGGCCACATCTCACCTCCCATTTAGCACATTACCTGCCTGGAAGTAAAGGAACTTGGGTTTGGTGAGGGGAACCACAGGGAGAGAGCTGTGTTCTCTGAGGGCTCAGCCAGCATGCTTCTTCCATTGTACCCCTTAGACAGGGACCTACCCTCATCCCCTTTCATTTTACATACAAAGTTGCCTCCCAAATGAAATCATCACATGGGTGTACAGAGAAAACCAGAGCAAACATTTACTTAAATTCAGGTTCCTCCTCAGTATGAAAATATTTCCTGGGACTCATGGACCTCATCCAGTAGAACATAAAAGCCTTGTAGTTCTTCCATTTTCTGGTGGCAGCTCCCAGATGTGAGTGTCTCAGGATTCAGAAATGAAGGTAAAGGGGATGCTGCCTCTGAACAGAGGACTCACTGTGGTTTTCCCTGTATTCAGGTGTCCTGTCCCAGGTGCAGCTGCAGGAGTCAGGACCTGGCCTGGTGAAGACCTCACCGACCCTGTCACTCACCTGCACTGTCTCTGAAATCTCTTTAACTAGCTTTCATATGCATTGGATCCACCAGATCTAGAAGAGGGGCCGGAGTGTGTCGGCAGGGTAACTACCAGTGGAAGCACAAACTGTAACCCAACTCTTCCGTCTCAAATTATCATCACCACGGACACTTCCAAGAATGAAGTTTGTTTAAACCTGAGCAGTGTGAGAACTGAGGACACTGCCAGGTATTACTGTGTGAGCTACACATTGAGGGGAAATCATTATGAGCTCAGACAAAAACATCCCCTGCAGAGCCCAGGAGGTTGCTGGAATGCAGGGGAAGCTCATGATCACCAGGGGACATGCAGGGACACAAGGGCTGTTTCAGAGTGGGTGGGGAGGAGTTTTCTATCCTTGCCTTAGGTTCCCTCTTCTTGCTTCACAAAATCTAACCCCCAGAGAACAGCCATTGTATATTTTTTAAGCAGTGGTATGATGTAACCATGATTCAAACTCAGAATTCTTTCTTTTAATATTAGGAACTGTATGTTTAAATATGTTCACCCATATACATCATATAAAATTTTATTTAAATTGTGGAAATTCACTCTTGTCTTGTGAAGAAACTTGAAAATGTGAACAAAACTTGCATTTACAATCTTTGTGATATTATTTATCTCAATGTAACTCAAATTCCTGAGAATTCCCAGGCAAATTAACCACACCACCTTCCATCATGAAGTGTCCCATGTCCTCAACTGAAGGAGAAGGTATTGGAAAGCCTGGTCCTCACTAGGAGATGCATGCAAGTGTCTTACTTTATTCTCTCCATCTCATGTGGCATCAAATATCAGTTCCCTGCACTCATATTAAGTCCCTTATAAATTATTATTCTATTACATAAGATGCCATCATTGTATCATTCACACAGCTTTCCAATATATAATAGATATATAAGATAAAAAGAACAGGCTCATAATTTATCTTTTTTAATCCAAATGGCATTCCTGATAATTATATTTAATTAAAGTCCTTTTATTTTTTTCATACCTGTATCAACTGCTCATTTGTCACCTATTCTTTTCCCGTAAAACTATCAAATGTACTCTATAAATAAAATATTAAGCTCTTCTAATAGTTTTCTGTGAAGCAGGTCATGTCATCAGAAAGAACTTGTGACCCTCTGATCCTCCGTTACATCCACATGCTTCTAAAGGCAGAGCTGACCTTAGGGTCCTGACAGGGAGGACTAACCTAAACAGATGTGTGCTGATATCATTATGCCGTGCATTCTGGGAAGCAGAGCAGCCTCCAAGTGACTCCTCCCTGCTCTGCATCTCCATGTGTGAAAAAGCTTTATCCTCAGTGTGACCTGCGTTAAAGAAAGAGAATTCCTGTTCCCAGGTGTGCAGGCCCCAGTATGCCTATAGGACCCAGTGCAGGGGCAGGGACAGCCTTTCAGAACATGACAGTCTCCTGGAGCTCACCTGGCTTCTTTGATGTACTCTCTGAATACAAGATTCCAGGGGAGAGGCTGAGAAGTGAGCAGCATGGACAGTGATGGAAATATCATTCAAGTGTCCCTGTCCCTCCATCTGAGGCAATGTTTGGCCTGTTGTGCATTTCTTCCCCTTCCTGGTATAGAGTATGTATTTTCCCAGATATTGCTGACTAAGCTGCATAGTCTTTAGCTGACTATTTCAGAGAACTTCATCTGTGGGTTCATTCCTTAGTGAAGGAGGGTGGGTTTTTGACAAATGTTCCATGATGAACTCTGTTTCCTTTCACTTTCCATTGTATCCAACCAATACCCATAGGATATTAGTTTCATTTCCTTTTCCCATGAAGAATAATTGGTTTGCTTTGTTTTGTAGTGGAACTAAGGAGGTGGTTGTGGATGCATTCACACAATAATTCCTGTCCCTTTTCCAAAATATTACTATTTTTTGTTTTGTATTGTTCTGTGAACTTTTTGGTGTATTCTCCCTAAATTGGGAGAAAAAACTGCAAGACAGTATGGATATGGCCCCTGTGAGAGTTACTCTAACAACTTTATCACTCTCAGAGTATAGGAATTTATTAGCAATTACCAGTTTCATCTTCTTACTAACATATGTGATCTGTCAATATTGGACTTAATTAGGTTTTAATTTGGGTCTTATTTCTCTTTAAAATCTCTTGAGATTTTAAGATTTTTCTTTGCTCTGTGACATCAATTTTTGACATGTTGAGTTCATTTTGATAATTTATAGTTTTCCAACAGAAGACTGGTTTTGTTCACTTTCCACATGCAGGTTAATTCTTTGATCTGTAATGGAGCTAGGGAGGTTGCTGTGGGTGTATTTCTACAATCGGTGCTCTCCCTCTCCCCAGTTGGGGAGAGGAGTTTTTTTTGTTTGTTTTGCACATTATGTGCTGTTTTTTTTTTTGGGGGGGGGGATGTTCTCCCTAATTCTGCAGGAAAAGCATGCAATACAGTAGTGAACTGTCCCCTGGGAGACCCAATCTAGCAAATTGGGTCCTGAAGGATCCTCAAATTATCAAAGAAAAGACTATCATGTGAACTTACAATTCCATTGTTATGTATATATCCCAAAAAAACATAAACAGGGATTCAAATATATTTTTGTACAGCAATGTTCATAGCAGCATCATTTACAGAAGCTAAAATTTGTAGGCAATCCAAATTTCCATCAACAGATAAGTGGATAACCAAAAGGATAAACACAATGGAAAAACAGTCACTTTCACAAAGGGAAGATGCATGAGATAACGTGGATGAACATTGTGATTTTAATTATATAGGTCAAATACAAAGGGAAAAGTATTGTATGATTTCACTTACATGAAATGCTTTGAATATGCTAATTCACAGATACAAGGAGTAGATTAGAGGTTACCAGATTCAGGATTGAATGGGCAGTGAATTCTTAATGGGTACAAACATACTCTTTGATGTGACCAAAAATTTTGATAATGTTTGTTGGTGATTCTAGCATAAAATTGTGAATTCAATGTATAGCCCTTAATTGTACATGTGAAAGTTGTTAAAGTTAAAATGTTGTCTTGTGTAAATGTCACACAAATAATTTATTTTGTTATAATTAGAAATGAAGTATTGGTACTTGCTATCACATGGATGAATGTTTAAAACAATATGGTAACTGAAATAAGCCAGCCATGAATTACAATATAATTTATTTCCTTTCATATTAAAGCCAAGAATTGGGATAACTATAGAGATAAAATGATTTATTTTGTATTGGGGCTATGTGGGAGGTAGAAATATTGGAGGAGGTTTGGTAGTGTGTATATTCTCATATAGACTCTGGTGTTGGTAGCACATATTTTTGTACAAAACAATAACAATTCAATCATATGCTTTAAACAGATGTACTTTATGGTATATGATTCATATATTAGTACAATTTTCTTATTTAAAAATAGATGCTTAATTGTTCCCTGGAGAGATGGGAATGAGTGAGAGGCAGAAATTATAGAGTAATGAGTGAAAATTTTGGGAGTTCACTATTGGTGTGTTGGTGATGGTACACATGTGTACATATATGTAAACACTTACCAAATGTTACACTTAGAAATGTAATGATTATCATATGTCAATTATGTTTCAATAATGTTGATATAAATAAATGGATAGATGAATAGGATGGAGAGAGAGATAAGTCATGGCCCATGAAATGCTAGACAGTTCTTAAATAACTCCTGAACACTGGTTCTCTCTACATTCTTTAGGTTGACAATAAGGACACAGTAACATCACACAATGTTCTCAATACCCAAAGGGGGATGCAACAAATCTATCTAGACATGCCCCACTCTGTCCTCTAATTGGTTCAAGGGACATAGCAAGTCTAATGGTGTACACAGGCCAGACACTGGAGCTCACAATCAACAGACATAGACTCTGGGCATTGGCCAATCATTCTAAATTTCTGTTTGAAATTTTACATCTGCATATATGTATAAATGAAATAATATCAATGGTTCAAAGTGTTTAGTCCAGTGCTATCAAATAATAATATTGTCCGAAATACTGTCATTGCCAACTACCCCAAGACACTCATTGTTGCTCTGGGGCATTTCCCTTTTCCAAGGATCCACCCAGAGAGCTAGCAGTATAGTAGGAGGACTTGCAAATAGTTGTCCTCACTTTCCAATGTAAACCAGCCTAGCACTGATTTTGCAGCTCTGTGAGAAGCTCCCCAGTCCAGGGATTCCCAGGTGTTCCAATTTGGTGATCAGGAATGAACACAGGTGATTCAACATGGCATTAGTTCTAAGCCGGTTTTTCTCATCACTATTTTAAAAGGTCATTTTATAGGGAACAAGGGACATTGAGTATTTGAGTTGATATGAGTGACAGAAATGAGGGATAAGTATGACCATTTTCTGGACCAGGGTGTCTGTTCTTGCATGTATTCAGTTGGTACAGTCTGGGTAAGGATTCATACAGCACAGGTTATCTCTGACATCCTCCTTGGAAGCTTCTGGATTCACCTCCAGAAGCTACAATGTGAACTGGGGCCAGCAGGCTCTAGGATGGGCTAGAGTGTTTCTCAGATATTAGAAATGCTGTCATTTCACACACAATGCAGGAGACTGAAGGGCCAATTCACCATCCTGAGACAGGTTGCCATGAACACTGTATGTCTGCAGATGGACAGTAAGAGCCAAGAACACAGCCATGCATTGCTGAGGGAGACACTGTGAAGGGAGGCAGGGGGAGCCCAGACTCAATCCTACCTTGCAGGGGGTCTGGAGGTGGTTGGGATGCAGGGTAGTCAACACCTACTGAGC
Organism: Cabassous unicinctus; assembly: GCA_029593785.1. Lineage (NCBI taxonomy): Eukaryota > Metazoa > Chordata > Mammalia > Cingulata > Chlamyphoridae > Cabassous > Cabassous unicinctus. The sequence continues at coordinate 10,563 of JAQZBX010019908.1, forward strand.
ACAGTTCCCACTCCCAGGATCAGAGGTAGAGGGAGGTTGTTTCCTGTTAGGTCTGGGGACCCCACAAAATCTAATTTTCCTCCAGGGAGCTTGTGATTTATGACTGGCTTTCCACTGAGGTGTCTGAAGTAGAAATGTTTCATTTTATTGGGAGGAAATAGTTCCACACACAAGCATTCCTTATGGAAGCAAAAATGACCCTGTCAGTGGTCTCCAGGATCAGAGATCTGAGTCAGCTCAGGGCACCCTGATGAGACTTTTCCAATCAGACTCAGGAATAGCACTCAGTGGGATTCTCCAAGCAGGACAATCTTTGTAATTCAGACAGAAATCAAGAGGGAGGTGATGCCAGGGTCAGTATCCTACAAAGAATAATGGATTTCACATCTAATTCTACTCACACAAAAGCATACATGTCAGACTCATTACTGGTCTGGTTGTCTACTTTTTTCCCCATAATTCATTTTATTTTACCCTGTTACAACAAGGCTATTGTGGTGTTCTTGAGCCTAAATTGCACATGAGATGAATCCTTTGTCTCCAAGGACCTGATCTGCCTTAGTTTTGCTCCCAAATTTGGTCCTTGGCTCACAGTAGCCCGTGGGCCTCCTGCCTTTCACACAACATGGGAATGATCTATGAGAATAGCAGCTGGGTCCTTGGTGCTTTATGTTTCTGCAGGTGGAGGAATGTGAGGTACATTCTCAGGACTGGCACACTATATACTACTTTAGTACAAGAAAACATGGTTATATTTTATGATTTCTGAGATATAACATTGGACAGGTGGCTGCAAACAACTTATCACATTCAACACAATTGCATTATTCCTCAATGCTGTGCTACATGCATTGCTTACATATATCTTTCTCATTAAGAATTGTTACATGTAAAGTATTCACATGTGGTCCCAATTTTAATGATTTCTCTCCCTGTACAGAGATCCTGGAAAGACTAATATAGTCCTTTGCCCACACTATCCCCTGTTTCTCATCACAATAGCAGAGATTTACCTAACTGCTCACTGTGGGGAAACATGAGTCCTGCAAACGTTGGAGTCTGCAAAGAGCACCAGGTGTGGATAGAGTCAGGCGTGTTCCTCATGTTGGGAGACCTTGAGCTGCCCCTGCCATTGAGTGCTGCTTATGTCTATCTAATGAAGGGATAAGAATTAGGAGCCTCATGAGGCTGTCATACTTCAGCTCTTTCTGCAACCCACAACCCTAGGATATAGAAGTTGTAATTTAATCTCCAGCTTCCTAATACCTATTTCTCATGAAAGTTTGGCTAGAGACAAGTGCTAACATTTATTTGACCCACTCTATCCTCAGAATCTGCTGAACTGATATAATAAATTCACCAAAACAGTAACTTTTGAATACACAGTAATATGTATATTTGAGAATGTCAATGTTTGTCTAGGAAACCCACTTATGTCAGCATAATCAGTAATCATATTGGTTACCTTCTTTCATGTGGACACAAGGAAAAGTCATTCCAACACTGGAAGAAAGTTGAGAATTTTTATTTGTGGAAAGAATTTTAGTGTAATCAATTTTATTTATCTTACCTAAGGCTTTGTGAATACACACATGAGAAATACATAGATGAAATATTTTTAATTGCTAGATTCATGCACAATTTAATTGACTGTTGTGGGCAGACTCCCGAGTGTTCTGTGCACTGGGCCCAGCTCCCACTGTGGGATGAGGACAGGAATCTCCAGGCTACAGGGGAGGGAGGACAGGGAGGGGCAGGAGGAGGGGAAGAGGGGTTCCTGGCAGGACCCAGGCCTTCCTCTCCTGGGACAGCCCATGTCTTTTTTCTCATTCTGGGATCCTGTCAGTTTGGGAAGAACCTCTTATTTTATCTTTGCTGTATTGATGGGTGTGCAGACATATGGTTGTGAGACCTTACTTCTAAGACTGCACCTTCAGAACGGCCCCTGGAGAGTCAAACCCCTGTGCTTTACTCTCTGTCCTCTGTTTGCAATGCTGAGTTCACCTCCACACTGTGCCACTGGCCCACACTCCCCATCATGGCAACTTTGCTTTGACTCCTGATGGTCTTGTAGAACCCCTGCCTCTGGTTGCCTGCTGCTACCTCCACAGGCCTAGAGTCTCCTCCACTTCCCCAGGGAGAACCCCAGTGGTTCCCCCTTGTCCATCTTTCTCTTTCCCCAGAGCCAGAAGGGCTATTCCAACAGTCCCATTGCCATCATATTGGGTCCTGCTTTATAAGTGGCCTCCATGTCTCTAGCTGCTCTCCTGACTCCATCTCCCCCTGCTTGCTGGACACCTGCACCTGATGCCTCACAGTAACTCTGACCTGCCCTAACTGCCAGAATCCTCATTTTTGCTAGAGTTTGGATGGTTTTGCTGCCATTTTTACAACAACACTACATTATCCACAAGCAGCCCATTTTAATTCAACAATGTCTCAGGAAACAGTCCTCATCTTTATCTCTATTCAATACCCTATTGAAGATGAATCAGAAAATAGAAGGGCATCCCCTAGCACTGATCACTAGACACTCCACTACCCAAAAAACTTGCCCATGTTCACAATATTATATGTTCACAATATTTCAAAACTCTGGATGGCAGTTTGCAAAAGAAAACAGTGTCCTCTGTGTGGGTGTGTGATAAGAGAGAAAGGTGACACAGGCTTAGTGTGCACAGAATGCTTGTCAACACACTGACATCTATTGTTTCCTTTCCTCATAGGATCACAGTTAACATATATCACAGTCTTTTGATAGGAGGGAAGGTCATATGATGGATTATGCCAAATAGAGAGTACACAGCTATAAGCTATGCTGCTTGCAGTCCTGGTCAATTAGAATACACCCCACCTGGATACATAAGCAAGCTCCCATTCTGCACCTACCTTTGTGTCCACCAGTTGAGGATGCCGTATTACAAATCAGTGGGTCTCTAGTTTCCTTGTAGTTGTTTGAACCAGATCCCTGTCCTTAGCCAGACTTCCCACCTACACACCTTGTAATTGAAAGTGAGCAAGCTATAGAACTTTCTTCTTATACTTTTATTACACTGGTATTTAGGGTTGTTTTTATAATGGTTAGAGCACACTGACAGTTAGAGCTGGACAAATTTAGGTGGACAATTTGAACACTACAGAATTAGGCTGAAAGTTTACAAAACACACTGAAAGCCAATACAGAGGATAATCTCCATCCTTTTAAGCCAAAACTTGTTCTTCATCAGAACTGGCAAATGTAGAAACCAGAAACTTAGGAATTGGTAAAGCAGCCATCTCTTGAGATAAGTCAGAGTTTAAATGTTAATTAATGATTACAACATGCTTACCAAACCTCCTGACCCAGGCAGGTTTGCATAAATGCCTAGTTGTCTTATCCAGAGATATTAATAGCAATAGATGTTATATAAAAGTTAGGCCTGTGCACAGGGAAATTAAATATCCATGAAAGACAGGGAAAATAAAAAATCTGGATTTTAGTGACTACAGACAGTTGTGAATGAACAGTAAAGAAGGTGAGGAGGTCTGACCCTAAGCACAATGGGAGTGGCTGCTGCTCAAGTGTGAGAGGGAGGGGCTGTGATGATGACTCCTGTAGAGGAGGCCATGTTCTAGTTCCTGACCTTTTGGGACTTAAAAGTTTAAGCACCATATAGTAATCTATGAAACTGTATAATTATTTGTATCTTTGAGCTCATTCACAGTAAAATGGTACAACAAAAATAAAATAAATGCACAAGAGATAGCAGCATTTGTCAAAGAGAAATTTACAGATGATCCTCCCCATCTCTACTCCAGCCCCACCCAGGTCCAGCCCAGACATTCTGTGAAGTGAAAGATTTAAAACTTTCTAAGCAATGCTTAATAGTTATGAAATATCATTTTCTATTAATTAATTAACCCTAATCCCTACAGTAGCATTAATGTGATAATTAAAAATAAAATAAGAAGAAATAATTTTAGATATATTTTGTACACTCTGACAGTTCTGTAACTGAATTCTGGTTCAGATTAAAAAGGCTGCCTAGAACATGGGCTTGAGGTGGGTCTCAAATGTGAGCTAGTGACCACTTAGTATCGCTACATCATTTATTTCATTTTCTCCTTTATGAGTGTATAAATATTCTAATCTTTGAAATGTCTCTTTTAACATTTCCTTATGGACAGTTCTGCTAGCAATTGAGCCAGCAATTAATGTTTTTCTGAGAGAGTCTTATTCTCTCTTTTATTTTGAATTTTAATTTAACAAAATACAGAATTTTAGGTGGGGTTTTGTAAAGTTATTTTCAACATTTTAAATATTTCAATCCATTGTCTTTTTGCCTGCATGATTTCTAATGATTTGTGTCCTATACTTTTTATCTTATTTCTTCTGTAAGTTATTTTATTATTTTGCACTTGTTTCTTTGTTTTCTGCAGTTTCACCCACATACACACACATATATATTATTGAGAATTACATTATAAAAGTGTTTCAAAATATAATCTTTATACCATGGCATCAATTTGAACAATTGCCTCATATCACACAATTCCAAATTGTGTGCCACACATCCACCGCTCAAGACCTTATTTTGCTCAGCCTTAGTTAGGGGGGAGTTAAAGTGATTTCACATTGAACATGATGACCCAGTGCACCGTGGGAACCAATGTACTCAGCAACCAACTGAGAGTTGCAGCCTCATGGACATGAACCAGTACCTGCAGGATGACCACCAGGAGCTGCCTGGGCTCAATCTTCCTTCAAAAAGGAGCAGGAAGAGGCACAAAGCTGGCACCAGGGGAGAATCAGGGATGGCTTCCACCATGGCCATATCCACCATGGATAGGTCTCTGTGAATGGAGACAAAGTTACTTGAATTTGGCCACAAGGTTCATCACAAAAGCAGGCTTGAGGGTGTATTTTGGTGGCTCCCTTCATGTCAGAGACCCCTTCTTGTGCCCATCAAGCCCTCACAAGGACCCTCAGCAGATCTCTGGTATGCTCTGGGAAGTTCTCACAAAGTATAGAATTATAGGTAAGTGTTTTGTAAAATTATTTTCAACATTTTAAATATTTCAATCCATTGTCTTTTGCCTGAATAATTTCTGATGAGTTGTGTCATATACCTCTTATCCTATTTCTTCTATATGTAAGTGGTTGTGTTTTTTTGTTTGTTTGTTTGTTTAGTACTTGTTTCTTTAATGTATTCTGTAGTTTTCATATGATGTATCTAGGTGTTTTTTTAAACCCACTAGCAAGAGACCATATTCAGAGAAAAGCATGAGGTTCTACCACCTAGGATGAAAGTTTGGAGGACCTGAAGCAGAAACTTCAGAAAGACAGGAAGTAGGCCTGGAGGGAGAGCAGGATCCATTTTAGGTGAGATGTACACTTTGGTTGGGGGAAGTGGGTTGCTGCCCTGGCTCCAAGATTTTCAGGTAGCACTTCCCTGATAATCCATTCTGCTCCCTTAAATGGCTGATCCTCCATGAAATGGACCTGCCCTGGGAATCAAGAAGGGAGTTCACAAGTTTGTATCCAGCTGGATGTTCAGCATAGCCTCTGGTTTCTTTCTATGCAGTGGCAAAGGAAACAAACAGTGATTCCCCATTCATGGGGCAGCTGTCTTTGGCCCTGAAACACAGAGGTCCAGAGCCTCAATATCCCATTCCCTTCAAACAGCAAATGGGAGGAAGAGAATACACTGGCTGTCATCTGAGCAATGTGGGTATAAAGAATGAAAACCGGATGATATTTTCAGATCTTCAGGAGTATGTGTGAGGAGAAACCACTGAACTCTTTCTAGTACTGAAATGCTTTCCCATGCACTCAACATCAAAGGAATTTTCATGGACTGTTGCCACAGAGAGTTCTGGATGCAGACTTCAGGGCCAGGAGAGATCCTCAGGTGCAGGGAGGGAGCTGATGTGCCCTGTGGGGAAAGGCATGCAAATTGAATGCTCCCTTTGGTCCTGGAAACCAGTTCAGTCCCTGCAGCTGGTGTGCAATGTTAATAGTGCAGAGTTTGACAATCTCAGATATAAAGCTTCAAATCTGTCCAAAATTCTTAGAAATGAACAATTGTGGAAGATCACTTTTTTTCTGTAGGTAATTTATCCATTATTAAAACTGGAATGAAACAATCCCAAATCTGGTCTTTTGTGTGCTGCAATGGCCCTCCTCACTCCCATGTTATGTGGTCTGTGCATGATGAGTGTGTCTTTCCAAGATCTTGACCTGCCCAGGCAACCCAGAGGGATCTCACCATGGACCCAGCAATATGTTCATCCAGCCAAGAGCTGCTTTATCTGTGGGGCAAACAGTACATAGGGTGATATCCCCAGTTAAGATATTCTGGGCTTTGACCAGGATATCCAGAGCCTCAACTTCCTACTTAAGGCATCCAGCAGATGGGAGGGGGAGAAAACACCATCTGCCATTGTACAATGTGGTGACATTAACACAGAAATCTGGACAAAATCACTTTATCTCCCATGGGCCCTGACCTGGGATACTCTCAGGAGAGGGGAGGGTCAGGCTATGGGACTCAGGATCAAGATTCATCAGGGGCTTTTCCCAGAACTCTTCCTCAACAGGATACTAGTAATTTTTACCTCCTTTAAAGAATACATCCACCATAAGAAGTTATTTATGAAGAGGTTGGAGAGAAAGCACTGCACTGTTCCTAGGATTGGAATGCTCTTCCATGAACTCAACATCAGAGGAATTCTCAATGACTGTTTTCATAGGGAGCTCTGGATGCAGAGATAGCAGGACCAGGAGAAAGCCTCAGACACAGGGAGGAACCTGATGTGCACTATGGGGAGCCTGACATGAAAATGGGGCCCCTCCCTCTGGTCTTGAAAACAAGACAGCACCCAATCCCTGCAGCTCTGAGAGGGCAGCCCCCATTCTCATTGTTTGAGCTCTCTCCACTTTGTGCAGAGGAAATGGAAGCACCTTAAAGTGTGAGCTCACCTGGGGTTTTCTTTTGTCAATTTTCCATGTTAATATTATGGAGAAACTAGAGATGCTGCTGTGTATGTGCCTCTGTGTGTGTGTGTGTGTATCTGCATCTCTCTGAGAATCACATTTAATTTTCATTGATTACAGGTGTCCAATGTGAGGAGAAGCTGGTGGAGACTGGGGGAGAATTGGCACAGCCTGGGGGGTCTCTGAGACTCTCCTGTGCAACCTCTGGATTCACCTTCAGTACCTATTGGATGAACTGGTTCCAACAGACCCCTGGGAAGAGGCTGGAGTTGGTCTCATTAATTACCAGTAGTGATGCTACATACTATGCAGACTCTGCAAAGAGCAGATTCACCATCTCCAGTGATGACTCCAAGAACCAGCTACATCTGCAAATGGAAAATCTAAGGGCTGAGGACACAGCCATTTATTACTGTGTCAGAGACACAGTAAGGGGAAGGCAGTGTGAGCCCAGACAAAAACCTCCCCATGTAGAGAGGAGGCTGAGCTGCTGGGGGTGCTCAGGAACCATGTACCACAGGGCTGATCCCCAGGTGCAGGTGCAGCGAGAGGGTAAGGCTGTTTCCTGTCAGAGTCTGGGGCTTCCTCTAATACTTTTAGCTTCCCCAGTGAACCTCTCTAGATAAAGGAAGCTCCCTACCACTGAAATCTGAAAGTTAGAAAATTTTCATTGAAATAAGAAGAAACATTTTGCAAGCACATAAAGCAGAGGGTCTCTTATGAATACAGAAATGGTTTTCCCTTTTGTCAGCAAAATCCAATTTCTGAGGTACCTCAAGGAATGTAGGTGAGTCTTTTAAAATCTAGCACAACAAAGAAGCCATAGTTGGTTCCCCATATGAGAACTTTCTTTGGTATTCATGTTAGAACCAACCACGGGCTATGCCAGAGTCAGTATTATATAAAATCTAATGGATTTCACATCTTATACCCCTCCTCTCACAAAAGTGTGCACATCAAACTCAGCAGTCATCTTTTGTTACTCTCCTAACCATTTTCTTTCTCTTAGTTCAGCAAGGCCATCAAAGTGTCCTCATGCCAAAGTTGCCAGTCAAAGTAGTGCCTTGTCTCCTGGGAAGGGCTCTACCTTAGTATAGTCACAAACTCCATCCTTGACAGGGATTTGCTCCTGGTCAGTTGTCTTGGGCACCAACAAGATAATTTCATATGACAGCACTTGGGCCCTCTGTTCCATTATTTCCCTGCAGGTGGAGGAATGGTATGTACATTCCAAGGGCCAGCACACAATAAAAAGCTTTTTATACAATAAAACACAGTTTTGTTTGATTCTCTTTGACTACATATAAAAGCAAATGTGGTTTTAAATCAACTGTAATTATCCACTTTCCACCACTTGCTCCATTCCTTAATGCTAGGCTGTATCCTATTTCTTGGAGATGTCTTTCTCCTTAGGAAATGTTCAATGAAGAGTTGGAACATGTTTTCCCATTTTTACTGGTTTCTCTCCATGAGCACAGATAATGAATAGAGTAGTTCAGCCCTTTCCCTCACAATATCCCTCAATTCCCCCAGGGGCAGTGCAGAGAATCCCAGGACAGCTGAGTGTGGGAACAGGCTGAACCAGCCCCTCTGCTCACTTAACACCCAGCCAGGAACCCCAGAATGAGATTTATACAGTTAGGGAGCTTCCAGTGTGCAGAGAACTTAAGCAGCTCTGCTGACAGTGAGAGCTGCTTAGCTCCTTTAAATTGTGGTGTCCAGATTGGGGAAGGCTGTAAAGGTAGGGTGGGATGGGGGAAATATACCAAATGTAAGATATAGGCTATGGTAGTAGCAATATTTTTACCATGCTCTTTCATAATTTTTAAAAATATTTTTTAACAATGCAAAGTGTTCGTGGTGGGAAGATATACAGGAAAGTTGTATGATGATAGACATGTTTGTTTTTTAAATTTACAACTTTTACTATACACATTGTTTATGTATGTTCATGTAAGAATGATATAGCTTAATAATATTTTTAAAAATCATAATGCTATCAATTTTATTACTTTTTGGTAAAGCTTTGTAGATATCATCATGAACAATGTATACATAAGTTGTTGGGAAGTTCTGGATTCATGATCAATTTAACTGATTGACCTGAGAAGCATTCCTGAGTCCTCTATCCCCTGAGCCGGGTTCCCACATCAGCAAAGGGATGATAAAATCCAGTGGAGGGAAGACAGAGAGGGGCTGTATGATGTGAGGAGGGGCTACTGGAAGCAGCCAGTGTTTCCCCTCCTAGGAGCAGCCCACATCAACTTTCTCACTCTCAAAGCAATTTTTTTAAAAAAGATTTATTTACTTATTTATTTATCCCCCCCTTGCTGCTTGTGCTTGCTGTGTCCATTTGCTGTGTGTCTTCTCCGTGTCTGCTTATCTTCCCCTTGCTGTGAGGTCCCGCCGCATCAGCCCCTCGCACCGCGGGGGCCGGCCTGCCCTCACAAGGAGGCCCCAGGATGCGAACCCGGGGCCTCACACATGGTAAACAGGGGCTCTATCAGTTGAGCCACACCCGCTTCCTGTTGTGAGGGCTTGCTGCATCAGCCCACTAGGCTGCGCGGGCCGGCCTGCCCTCACAAGGAGGCCTCGGGAAGCGAACCTGGGGCCTCCCATATGGTAAATGGGGGCTCTATTGACTGAGCCACTCCCGCTTCCTTCTAAGCAATTTATATTCACAAAATTGATGAAAGCCCAGGCAAGGACTGTGAGAATCTGCTTATGAAACTGCTCCTTATAGAATTATCCCTGGCATTCCCAAGCCCATGTTTTTTCTGACCTTTCCTGTCCGTGCACTCCTGGCCTCCTCTGACCACTGGTCCCCATTACATTGGCTGCATGGCCACTGCCACCCCCTCTCCATGACAGTGCTTTCTTCTTTGGCTCCTGGAAGACACTGCTCTCTTGATGACTTCATACCCCCAGCCTGCAGGTCAGTTTTACAGAACCTCTCAGTCCTATTCTGCCATTCCATGTGTCCCAAACTTGGGGTCCACACTTGGCCATCTCTGCCCTTTCTCCAGAGGAACACCATGTATTCCAATAGCCCCATTGCCACTAGAATGGAACCTGTTTTATAATTTGTATTTATGAGGCTATCTGCTCTCTCAACTCCACCCCACATAATTTTTGGGCACCTGTGGTTCATTCAGATGTATCAATTTAATTAATTAATTAATTAATTAATTGTTTAATTAAATTAATGTTTAATTTAATTAAACATTAATTTTAATGTTTAATGTAACATTTTTATTGTTACATTAAAATGTGACATATTTTTAATGTGAGCAGACTTGTGCAACTATCTCCATGATATAAATTTATAGCATGCACAACACCACAGAAGAAATTCCATATCCATTTGTAGTCTTTCTTCATTCTCCCTTCCTCATCATCTGGCAATCACTAATGTGCTTTCTGTCTGTATTGGTTTGACTATTTTGGAAATTCCAAATAAATAGAGTAATAAAATAAGTTATCTCAACTAAATGCTTTCTTTCAATTAGCTTAATATTGTCAAGGTTCTTTCATATACTTGCATAAATATCTGTATTTAACTTATAATTGGAATTGTCTTGCATGACATTGCAATGATGGATAGAGGCCATTGTATATTTTGTCAACTTATGAAACTGTGTGACAGAGTGTAAACTATAATGTAAACTATAGTCTACAGTTAGTAGCAAAGCTTCAGTATGTGTTTGTCAATTGTAACAAATGTAGCACACTAATGAAGGATGTTGTTAATGTGGCAAAGTGTGGGAGGAGGAAGAGATAGTGCATATGGGGAGCCCCTAAATTTTTAAAGTAATATTTCTGTAATCTAAAGCTTCCTTAAAAATAAAAAAATAATTTAAAAATATATACCTCTTTACACTTTCTATTACAAAATAGTCATTTCAGTTGGTTCTTTTCCAAAAAATGCATGACAAAAAGACAAGTGATGGTGTCTGACTGGATAATTGCTTAATAATATTCACAAGTGCAAAAGCTAATTATATATATATATTTCTTAAGGGTGAGCAGTCTCTAGCAACACATAACCACAGAAACATAAGCACACCTCTTGGATTTTTATTCTGTTAGCAAGAATTTATATCAATTTTCCTCTGACTCTAAGCTCAAATTTGTCCATTATTTATAAGATAATACATCTTCAAAGTGTGAATTAGAAATACCTGCACATCACAGAAACTTTGAGTAAGATTATGCAGACATCTTTGTTTGGCATACAAGATTCATTCTACCACAGGTACATTATATAAATTTTGTGTTAACTCCTGGTTATAACTGTAATTTGGATCTCTGTCATAGATACCAGTGTCTCTTTCCTCTCCTCTCCCATCACTCAATGATGGAAGGGTAGTGACTTCCACGAATGAATGACCCAGGTCCAGGTGCACAGTGAAAGATCAATGAGATTCTACTGTTTGCAGTGGATCACTCTTCCTTCATTTTGCCCACAACTATTCCTACCCCAACTACGAATTAATTATTTATATCTCCTTAAACTCTGTCCTATTCCCTCTACCATGGCCCTGGAGCCTCTATTTCCTTCCTTCCACTGAGACAAGGAGATAATTCATTCAATCAGTCAATCACTCAGTCATTCACTCTCCAGTACTATCTTCCATATTCTGATACAGACACTGTTAAAAAATTATGGAAAATGTTGAAAATGCAGATAACTTTGAAAAAAATCCCTCAAAACTCTGTGAGGCATTTAGGATAATTGTCTCCATTATGCAGATGAATAAATTAGAGTGTGAGTGGCAGGAAAATTATGCAAGGTGCCAGAGGACTGAAGTTCTGATATTCTGGGCTGGAGATTTTATTCTTAATCACCACCATCCTCTTTAAACTGAGATAGAGGAAAGTTGGAGAATCTTATTGAGAAAGAGCAGTCCTGCTCCCAGTGAAAGTTTCAGCAAAGATCCTACCAACTGTGTGGTCATTCCAAGTGACCTGTCTCCAGGGTATCTGGGAGTCTTTCTATACCTTGGAACAATTGTCTTTGCAGTAAGAGAGACAAGATGTATTAACATGAAGAATAGGTCATGATATTGTCATCAGTAGTCAATCATGCCCTTTATGCAGAACAAGGGAACATTCTTTTCCTTATTCCCATAATGCACTGGGAGTGGAACATAGAGACATGTTTTGGGTGACCACAAACTGAGCTTTAAGGGGACAAAAAGACAACCTGATTTCGAACCTTTGAAATGTCCCGCTTCAGCCCTGACTAGGTGTGACACCTGTATTTGCTTTCAAACTCACCCTACACTGCTTTTGTGGAGGCAGGAGTGGATGAAAGACTTAAGGAATGCTCAGGCTACAGTCAGATGTCCCTTTACTCTGTGAAAGTTACCTTTTAATGCCCTTATTGGATTTAATTGGCTTTGAGGGCATATTCCAGAATAATCAAGATTAAGTGAATAATGATACTTTATTGACACCTATCCTCCCTTCAAATTGGAAAATATTAACTCCATTTCTTGATAAAATTAATCATATTCCAGTCAATAACATCTGGTAGGAATATTTAAACAAAGTGTTTCCTTTTCTGTAAATAAAAGTGTGCAATAAAATTTAGGCCAATATTAGTTTTTCTAAGATTTTGAAATAGTAATTGAGACAAGAATGTATGAAAAATAGTTGGAGTTGAACATTACTGAAAGCAGTGCTGTAAAAGCCCAGGGATATTGCTTAAGACCCATGTGCATATTCAATAAACTCACCACCATTTTAGTCATGTTTTTCTGCTGCTGACAATCAAAATTATCAGAAATAGAGCCAAAATATAAACTACATTCCTTAGAATTAGTGCAGGACTACATTGTCACAACAGCACAATGAAGTTGGCAATGATGCTATTTGATGGAAGCAGTTCAAAATGAATAACTACCAGTTGCACAGCTCAGAAGGGTCAGTTTGGAGGAGCACACACAAATTTAGGGACTATTTCTTGAGGATATGCAGAGCAAGACTTGGAGAGAAAAAGTTGGCAATCAAATGTTCCCCTGAGACTCCTCTCCATGACAGATGTCCAACACCTCTACTGGGTCATGAGATGAGAAGATGAAAGGTAAGCATGTAGTCAGAAGGGATGACTGGGTACAATGACAATGATGGATATGGATGGAATTTTCCAGCAGGAATGCCAACAATTTTGGGGACATGCTCAGGGAAAAATGTCAGGGGCTACATAGTGTGGTACTGGTTTCATTTAACAGTAAATACAAATGATGTATAGATTTACTCTATACCATTATAATAGTGTCCTTCCTCTCTGCAATTATCACAGAAAAGTTAGGATGGAAGATTCTGGATAAACCTCCTGGTCTGCACTCAAGTGCACACCCTTCTGCCTCTGAATGCAAGAGTAAGTTCTGTCTGTCTTATTATCTAGACACAGTGCACTATAACAGGAAAACAAGGGTGAGAGTACCTAGGTAAAGCATCTAATAAGAGAATACTGAGTGTTGGAATGTAATCCAACAAGGCACCTCTGAGAACTTTGCATCTTAAGATCCCTGGTTCTCCAATGGATGGGTTTGTCAACCTCTGGAGATCAAGAAATGGGAGCCCGTAAATAATGGCTCAATGTCCCTCCAACACAGATATGTCTGTTACTGTGTCCTGCAATCTGAATCTATGGGTTCAGAAACAGAATGCAAATCTCCTTAAGGTCTGCCCTCTTTTTGGATGAAAACCTGAGTGCTGTGTCTTCATCCATGACTCTTATGCTCTACTATGTACAGTTTTTGTTCCAGTTTCCTGATGCTGACCATCCCTGTCTGTGACAAATCTCTGTTGGAAATCCCACAGGGATAAAAGGACTCCTCTTCTCATCCTGAACCAGTTTCCCTTTCTCCTTGTGATCTCTCTTCAGGGACTGTCTCAAGTCACCTTAAAGAATTCTGGCCCTGGCTTGAGAAAATTCACACAAGCCCTTGTGCTAGCTAGTACCTGCAATGGCTTCTCACTAAGAACTTCTGGAGTGGGTGTTTCCTGAAACTATTCACCACCAGGGAAGGCACTGGAGTGGCTTCTAACCATGTGGTGGGATGATGATAGGGTGCATGCATAGATCATGAAGAGACAACTCACAATCTTCAAAAACACCCCAAGAAACCAGGTATTCTTAGCAATGACCAAAATGGACCCTTTAGACACAGCCACATATTACTGTGAATGATGAGTACAGAGGCATGGCCAAGGGGTCATTTTGTACAAAAACAAGGGCTGGTTCTCAGCAGTGCCTTCAACCCATCAGAAAAAGAGTGTTCAATAGAGATGGAATTTCCTGTCATTCTCCAGGGTTGACTGTTCCCATCCAGCACCCACCAAGCCTAGGCTTTTTTTCTCTTTCCTTCTTAGAATAATTATGCCCCGATGTGAGTTCATAAAATCAAGATCCTGTATACTCTTTTATAAAGACCCACCTTGAGTCCAATTACATCAGCAAAATGGAATGTGCTTATGGCACAGCCTATTAATTGGACTCATATCCTTCAAAGTAGCAGAATACAAATAAACACAATTGTGATAGTTTGGAAATCTATGTACCCCAGAAAATCACATGCTTAAAGCAAATCCATTCCTGTGGGTATGGACTCATTTTAAGAAGGATCTTTTGGTCAGGCTACTTAAGTTATGGTGATACCCACTTCACTCAGAGTGGGTCTTAATCTTCTAAATGGAGTCCTTTATAAGAGAATGCAATTTGGACAAAGAGAGAGAATGCCATGGAGTAGAGAAGCTGAAACCTGCACAGGAGAGTGAGACAAGCAGATGCTGCCATGTGACTTGCCATGTGTCAGAGGAATCCAGGATCACTGACAGACAGACTTCAGGAAGAACACATCATTTTGATGAAGTCTTGACTTAGATATTTTCTTAGCCTCAAAACTGTAAGCTAGTAAACTAATAAATTCCCATTTTTAAAAGCCAATAAATTTCCTGGTATAATTCTTTCAGGAACATAGCAATTAGAACAATAATGTATGTATTTATTAAAATCTTTGATGTAAAGATGGAGAAACACCAGGAGATAAGAGAGCATGAATAATTCCAGAAATATGAAGATTCATTTCCTTTAAATTGAAGAAAGAGAAACATACTACAAAAGATTCAAAAATAATTTCTAAAACAATGAAACAACAAAACAACATTAAATTCTTCTGATCATGGAATTCTTACAGTAGTGGTGCACAAAATGAAACTCCAGGTCTTTCACATGTTAGTTGTGAACATAAATTTGGAGACCAGGAGATAATTATGGTCCCATGGTGCCCACAGATAACCAAGATAAGAAACATGACCCCAGGAATGTAGCTTCCTACAATTGACACCAAGAAACAAAAGATATTAAATCAGGTGAACAATAAGGCAAAGTCCCTACAGCAAAGCATTTTTCTTGAAATCTTAATCTCAAGTTTTATTTTTAAAAGTGTCCTTAATTTTAGGAAAAACCTCCCATGGAAAAGAATGATCACACTGTAAAGTAAACAAACATTAAAAAACCCATCATTAATCTAACAGAGATCAATGAGTAGACAGCACTGTGAGAAACCAGGAAACTGAATATGTTTGGTGGATCTTGCAAAGTATATAAGGTTGAAATTCAAACAACAATCATGAGATAAAAAGTTATGTTTGAGAAATCAGGACTCATAACAAAAATAGAAATAATAAATTGGACTTCTCCTAATTTAAAAATATTTGTCTGCTCTGCAACATTCAAGAAAGTTAAATACCTAGCTACAGGCAAGGAAAATATATTTGGAAATACCATATCCACCAATTGACTTACAATATAAATATATAGAGGACACTCAAATTGCATCAGTAAGAAAACAAGCCATGCAATTATAAAACAGATAAAGGCTCAAAGAGTGGCACAGACATTCTGTATACAAGATGTGCAGATAGCAAATAAGCAGATAGAAAGAAAAACATCATTTTCCATGCCAAATGAAAGTGTGATTGCTTGGAGTTATGTATCCCAGAAAAGCATGTTCTTAATTCCAATCCTTTCCTGTGGATGTGAATTAATTTTGTATTGGAGTTTTTAAAAAAACTTTAATCAGTTTTTTTGATACATATTAATAAACTGTACAAACTGTCCAATGTGTACAATCAAAGGTATTTGGTATATTCACATAGTTGTGCATTTGTCAATTCAATCACAGTAGAGTATTTTCATTATTGCTCTATTAATATTAATAATAAACCAAAAACAAATAACTGTTCCCCTTAATATTCTCCTCTCAATCTCTCTAAGCTTCCCCTGCAATACATAGCTGCTGTTTCATTTCCATCTCTCCAATTTATTTTTTACATTCATATTTTTATTTTCT
Source organism: Cabassous unicinctus (assembly GCA_029593785.1). NCBI lineage: Eukaryota > Metazoa > Chordata > Mammalia > Cingulata > Chlamyphoridae > Cabassous > Cabassous unicinctus. The sequence continues at coordinate 26,904 of JAQZBX010019908.1, forward strand.
TAAGCATTTTTTCAATTTTATTGATACATATTAATGAAGCATAAATTCATTCAAAGAGTACAATATGTAGTATTCATTGCAATTGCTCGTTTATGCATTCATCACCCAAATCACTCCCAGAGTATTTTCATGATTACTATATTAATAAACAACAAACAAACAATACTCAACACTCTCAATCTCTCTATGACTTCTCTGGCAATCATAGCTGCTATACTTTTTCCTTCTCTCTAGGATATTTGCATTTATATTTTGATGAGGTTTCTTCAGATAAGGTGTGGGGCCACTGAATCAAGATTTGCCTTAATGTTATTACTAGACTACCTCATAAGCTGAAAATAAGTCACAGGGAACAGTCAGAAGCTAAAAGTCATTGGAAACTAGAAGAGGTGGCAGAAGACAGGAGAGACTGTCCTGTGCATTGCTGTGTGACAGAAAGGCCAAGGATCAAGGATTCCTGGCAGCCAGGCCCAGAACACCACAGTATTCTATGAGAAAGCATCAACTTGATGAAACTTTGGTTTGGAGATTCTCCTAGCTTCAAAACCATGAACGAATATATTCCCATTGTTTAAACCAACCCATTGCATGGTATTTGATTTAGCAGCCAGGAAACTGAAACAATTTAAAATCACAGTGAGATACCAGTTAACCTATTAAAATGGTTAAAATGTTAAGAGAAAAATGGACTGCCTTTGTTTCTTATCTAGTATAAAACAGATGCCATGAGTTTCCATGATTTAAGCAATGAAAATTTATTCATGTTTGGAGCCTGTGAAAATGTCCAAATCAAGGCATCATCAAGGTGATTCTTTCTTTTCAAAGATGAACTGCTGTGGACCCTTGGCTTCTCTGCCACATGGAAAGGAACACTGTACCATCTGCTGGTCTCCCTTCTCTTCTGGGTTTCCTTGCTTGCGGCTTCTTCATACCATGTCATTCACTCTCTCTCTCTCTGTATTCATTATGTTTAAAAAGGACTCTAGTAATAGGGTTAAGTCCCATCCTGAATAAGGTGGGTCACACCTTAACTGAGGTAACCTCATCAAATGATCCTACTTGCAATGGAAGTAGAAAGTGCCTTCTACACACATGAATAGTATCTAATTCATTTAATCTCATTACCCCATGTTTTTCTGGGGTACATACATCTTCAGATGCATCTGAAGCAGCTGGAATTTCATACATTGCTAGTGAGAACACAAAATGAACCAGCTATCTTTACAACGACTTGCCAGTCTCTTATAAAGCTAAACTCACACTTACCACATGACCTAGCCATCCCATTCCTGAGTGTTTATTCTAGAGAAATGGAAACTTATGTTTACACCAAAATTTTTCCTCAAATATTTGTAACATCTTTTATGCACATTATAGAAGCTAGGAAAAACCAAATGTCTTTCAAATGTGAATGGCTAAACAACCTGAGGCTTATTCACACAATGAAACTCTATACAGTGAGGGATAAAACATACAGCTGGTAGACACATATATAAAGATGGATCTCAAAGATATTATGCTTGGTGAGAAGAGCCATTCTCAAATATTTTGCAATGTATGAGTTCAATTATTGATATTTTCAAAACACTTACCAAAAGAGACAATAAAACAGCTAAGTGATGGTCAGGGTGAAGAGTGAGAGGACGCTGTTACTATAAAATCATAGCAAGAGGGAGTTTTTCTTTGGATGGATCTATTCTTTATCCTGAAAAATACATACACATATGTAGTTAATGAATTGTATGAAAAAAATGAAATATGTTGATTTTATATATGTTACTTTACACACATTCAAATTAGAATTATAATTGTAAAAATCAAGAAGCCAAAAGATGAAAAAGGCAAAAATAATTTAGTGTTGAAATAAAGGCATATTCATTAGCTTAAATTAATGAATGGATAAATCAGGAGCATGAGATGTTGGCTTAATAGGTACAAAAAGGATTTCCCATGTCATGTACCAAAACATGATAAAGTAAATAAGCTGAGAGACTAAGAATACTAAAGATCAGTAAAATAAAGGACTGAAAAATATATTAACAAATATTAATGTGTTTGGCAGAAGAGTAAGGAAAATCAGTAAAATGGGAAATAATTATCAAACAATTTAAAAATATCCAAGTTGAGGAATACACAAATCCTCAAACAAAAGAACCATTAGTCCAAGAAGTCTAATAGCAATAAAAAATACACAAACCGTGGCAAATACAGTTCTAGTAAAATTTCACATTTTAAGGACAAAGATAATTGAAAAATGCTTCGGTGTGGATCCTAATGTATTAGGGTAACACATCATTTCAAACATAAATAGATTCAGTGTTACATTATATTAGTTGACAAAACAAACCAAAATGGATACAATGTGTAATTTCTAATATCTTCAATATCTTTAGAATGATAAAATTATCTGTCATTTAAATGTGAAAAAAAGACAGTAGATTACTCTCTAACATGCTGGGACACAGTGTTTAAAAAAGTGTCAAATCCTTCAGACAATATAAACTAACCAGAAGAAGTAGCATGAAGAAAAGTTTGTACACTTAAAAAGTGGAATTTTTCCCAGGAGTGCATGTTTGGTTCAACATATGGAAATCAAGCAGGGTAATACATCCTTTTAAATGATCAACAAAAACACATGACCATCTCAAAAGGCACATAAAAGCATTTGGCAAAATCCACCACCCATGCATGAGAAAAACAATCACCAAAACAAGAATAGAAGTGAAGTTTCTCAACCTAATATAGGTCATCTGAGAAAAATAAAAAGGTTACATGGTGCAAAATGGTGAAACAGATAGCCTTCCCATTTAAATCAGGAATAATACAAACAAGAAAAAGGACAACCAAAAAAGTCTGCTTATGTTACATCATCTCAAACTTGTATAGGAGGTTTGAGCCAAACCACTAAGGAAATTAAAACAAAGATATATAGGTCATGGGAAGGCAGGCATAAAACTATCAATCTTCACAAATGGCTTCTTGTAAATGAAAATCTTAAGGAACATACACATGCGCACACATTTAAAACACTAACATCAAATGGACAAGCTCAGTAAAAAAGGATACAAGATCAAAACATAAAAGTTAAATGTATTTCTACAAACTTGCAATGAATACCCTTGAAATAAAAAATACAATTTGCTCTAGCAACATAAATAATAAAAGAGCTAGGCATATATGTAACCAAAGATGTGCAGCACTTTTCAATGATTTTTAAATTAATCTATTAAAAATGTTGTTGAAGGAAATTAAAGAAGACTTAATTAACTGGATAGTTATCCAATGTTCATGGATTGGAAGACTTAATATTCTTAAAATGGCATTATCACCCAATTGTTCTACAGATCCAATACAATTCCTACCACAATACCAGCTACTTGTTCGTTCAGAAATTGACTAACAGAATTTCATATTGTAATTCAAGATGTGAGTGTCCTAGGGATTTCAAACATGATGGTAATGGAGATGATATATCTGAGCATGTGACTCACTGTATTTCTAATTGATAAATCTGAGCATATGACTTACTGTATTTCTAATTGTTTCAGGTGTCCTTTCTTAGGTCCAACTGCAGGAATTGGCTCCAGGAATGGTAGAGTACATGCAGAGCCTCTCCCTCACCTGTGTGTCTCTGCTTCTTCCATTAATTATAATTAGATTGCAGACTTCCAGCCTCCAAGGAAGAGGCTAAAATGACTGGTGCATACTTATTGTAATAGTCTGTGATAGAATACAGATGACATTGCTTGTACAATGGGCCACATCTCCATATCTGCTGGCATATCCCAAAACCAGTTCTCCCTGTGCTCTTTGACTGCCAAGAACTTAACGGTGCTACGGCCTTCAGCACTGGAGACACAGTTAGTGGAAAGCAGTGGGAACCCAGATACAAACCTCCTCACAAGTTGTCAGGATGGGGCTAACATACCCAGTAAGAAAAGGATCCCAGCTCCTATACAGGGGTAGTGGAGGCCTGGGAGGGATTTCATATCAGAAGCTGCGTTTTCCCCACTTAGACAGGGTCCTTCAAATAATGCTACTCTTTCCTGATTCAGAACATCAGATATTATATTCATGGAAGTCAATATTGCCTGCCTATCCCTACCTGCTCCAGGAGAGGATGTACAAGATTAATATTTTTCTTTTCTTTTTAACTTAGGCCACTATATTTCAGGGATTGTTTTTATCCCAGGTAGGCTGGCAACCTCAGCCTCAGAGTATTGTTTCTTGATGGATCCTCTCTTTGTAATTCAGATCACTATATAATATCATTACCTTTAATTTATGAACCTTTCAAGCTGTAAATCATATTTTTGTTGAACCTCAATTCTGAAGCAAACTTAGAAGGACCTCAGAGATTTTTCTGTCAAGTTTCCCCAACTGTGGTTATTTCACGGCTCTAAGTTTTGAATAGCCTGAGAAATTGTGTACATGCCAATAAGGGAGCCTATAGATTACCAGGGGAATTCTCTCACTCCAGAGTCATTTGGCAAAGACTTGGGACATTTTTAATTTTCAGAGCTGGAGAAACATACTGTCAGGGTCTACTGCACAGAGTCCTGGGAGGCTGCTAAACCTCCTATAGTGCCCATCATCTCTGCAACGCAAAGTAACATCTGGTGTGCAATGTAAATAATGCAGAGCTTGACAATTTCTGTCCAAATTTATGGAAATGTACAAGGGTAGAAGACCATTTTCTTCTGCAGGTAATTTATCCCTTTGTAAAACTAGCACAAAACAAACTATATCTGGTATTGTGTGTGCTCCAAGGGCCCTCCTCACTTGCATGTTATGTGGCATGTGAATGGGGCTGTGATTCTCCAGAATCTTGACCTACCGTGGGAATCCAGAGCGAGATTGCCTTGTAGACACAGCAGAGTGTCCATCCTGCCACCAACTACATTCTCTGTGGGGCAAATACAGAAGGTAATGTCACAGTCAAGATATTCTGGGCTATGACCCAGATATCCAGAACCGCAATTTCCTGCTTCCTGAATCCAGGAGATGGGAGAAGGAGAAAACACCATCTTCCATCAGTACAATGGGGTGACACCAACACACAAGTCTAGATAATGTCACTTAATATCCCATGGTACTTAGACCTGGAACCACAGGACAATAAGTCATCAAGGTCTTTTGCCAGGACTCTGGTCTCAATAGAATGCTGGTCAGCATGACCTCCCATTAAAGAATACACCCACCATGTACAGTTCTTTACAAGAAGGTGGGAGAGAAAGCACTGCAGTGTTTCTAGTACTAAAATGCTTTTCCATGAACTCAACATCAGAGGAATTCTCAATGGCTGATTTCATAGCAAACTCTGGATGCAGAAACAGCAGGACAAGGAAAGAGCCTCAGATGCAGGGAGGAGGCTGATGTGTCCTATGGAGAGCCTGACATGCAAATGGGGCCCCTCCCTCTGGTCCTAAAAACAAACTTAGTGCTAGCCCTTGTGGCTCTAAGAGAGGAGCCCCTGCCCTGATTGTTTGAGCTCCCCCTTTCTGTGCACAGAACAAAGGAAGAAGTACCATAAAGCATGTGCTTAGCTGGGCTTTTCTTTTGTCTACTTTCCACGGTAATATTATGGAGAAACTAGAATAGCTGCTGTGTGTGTGATTGAGTTAGTGTTTATGTGGGGGGTCTGTGGGTGTCAGTGTCTCTGGGAATCAAATTTTGTTTTCTTTGATTATAGGTGTCCAGTGTGTGGTGCAGCTGGTGGAGGCTGGGGGAGAATTGGCCCAGCCTGGGGGTCTTTGCAACTCTCATGTACAGCCTCTAGATTCATCTTCAATAATTCATGGATAAGCTGGGTCTGTCAGGTCCCAGGGAAGGGACTGGAGTGGCTCTCACACATTAGCAGTGGTATTGGTGCTACCAAATACTATGCAGACTCTGTGAAGGGCAGATTCACCACCTCCAGGGACAACACTTGTAATCAGATCTTTCTGAAAATGTCAAACCTGAGGCCTGAGGACACAATCATGTATTACTCTGCCACAGACACAATGAAGGGAAGTCAGTGTAATCCCAGACAATAACCTTTGATGCATGGAGGGGTCTAGCCTCCTGGGGGTGCTCAAGACCCACATAGCACAAGACACAGCCCCAGGGGCAGGTGCAGGGGGAGGTTACAGCTGGTTTCCTGCCAGGGACTGGGAATTCCTCTACTTCTTACAGCTTCTCATGGGAACTTCTCTAGATTAATATTCTATGTCCTCTATAGAATTCTCTGAATTCTAAAAGTTTCATTGATTTCTCTGAATTGGAAATTTTCATTCTCACATGCACAGAAAGCAAAGTGTTCATTATGGGGACAGAAGTGGCTCTGCCAGTGGTTAGTAGGATCTTCTTTCCTGAGTAGCCTCAGGGAAAGTTAGCAGGTCTTGTAAAATCTAAAACAGAAAAGTAACCTCATTGGGTTTCCCTATTTAGGGCATTCTTGGTTTAGAGCTGAAGTGATGCTATGTAAGGTGCAGTATCCTATTAATCTTAAAGTAGTCCATAACTTATTTCCCTCCTCAC
>JAQZBX010019909.1:0-33411 GCA_029593785.1 Cabassous unicinctus
GTAGGGAAGAATCTATGGCATCTTGTAGTAGGAAATGGTTTCATAAACTTTATACCCAAAGCACGAGCAATGAAAGAAAAAATAGATAAATGGGACTTCTTCAAAACTGAAAAATTTTGTGCTTCAAAAGAGTTTTTCAGGAAAGTAAAAAGGTGGCCTACTCAATGGAGAATATATTTGGTAACCAACTATCTGATAGGGGCCTAATATCCTGCATATATAAAGAAATCGTACATCTCAAAAATAAAAAGACAAATAACCCATTTTAAAAATGTGCAAGAGATTTGAGTAAACACTTCTTCAAAGAAGAAATACAAATGGCCAAGACGCACATGAAAAGATGCTCAACCTCACTAGCTATTAGGGAAATGCAAATCAAAACTACAATGAGATATCATCTTACACTCATTAGACTGGCAGCTGTTAAAAAAGACAGAGTACCAAAAGTATTGGAGAGTATGTGGAGGAAAGGGGACACTTATCCACTGCTGGGGGTAATGCAGAATGGTGCAGCCATTGTGGAGGATAGTTTGATGGTTCCTCAGGAAGCTAGCTATAGAACTGCCATATGATTCAGCAATCCTACTTCTGAGTATATACCCAGAAAATTTGAAAGCAGGGAAATGAACAGATATATGCACACCAATGTTCGTAGGGGCATTATTCTCTATTCCTAAAAGTTGGAAGCAACTCAAATGTCCATCAGCAGATGAACTGATAGGCAAATTGTGGTATATACAATCAATGGACTATTAGTCAGCTCTAAGAAGGAATGCAGTATTAACACACGGGATGACATGGATGAATCTTGAAGACCTTAGGTTGAGTGAAATAAGCCAGGCACTGAAGGACAGATATTACATTACCTCACTGGTATGAATTAAGCAAATTGAGCAGACTCACAGAGCTAGAGTCTGGAAGATAGGTTTTCAGAAGACAGAAAGGGAATAAAGGGTGGTTATCCCATGCTCATAAGGGCAAAATCTCTGATAAGGTGGAATTGTGCGTTTGGGCAGTGGATGGGCATGGCAGTGGTGCAGTGACATGATTGGGTTTGGCAGAGTTGGTTTGTGAGCGTTGGATTGGACTATCCATGGGACTGGGAAGAGGGTTGGGGGAAGGAGCAGATGAACTCTGGGGATTTGCTGGTCTGTGGTTAAACTTATAAAGTTGGAAATGTTTTTTTTTGCAAATACGGCAGGGGAGGGTTACTGGTGTAGGGTGTTGAGTGTGGGGAGGGTATACAAGATAGGGCACACCTGAAGTAAGCTTCTATAGAGTATCTAGATGTTCATCCTGTCTAAGCATGTTATATCAGTGGGTGGAGTCCCACACAATAAACAAGAAAATATTAAACTCCCATCCTGGGGTGTCCTGCTATGTTCTCAATTAGAGAGACAAGAATCCCTTGAAAACATAGTCAGTGCCTAATAAAAGAAAACAGACCAATATATCAAGCCTTCAATATTATTGCAAGCAATTATGAATCTAATTCTTAAAAAATTGAAACTTAGGTTCTGAGGGGAGATGGAGGGAATAATAGAATAGATGGAATGTAGGGCAATTTTAGGGCATTAGAATTGTTCAGAATTGTCAGGGGGGCCTTACTTTAATATTTATTCTCCCCAGTGTAACAGAGTTAGACCCATTTACATGTTCTTTACACATGGCTCTTCTGCCTCTTTTATTTGAACCCATAATTAGCACTATAATTGATAAATATATGTCCCAGACACTTAAATATTTGATCCATCTACATGCCAACTGAGGCCTGAATTTCAGCTGAGTTGAAACACCTACTTTCCAGATCCTTGGACTCACCCAAGACAATTAACAAGGAGGTGATGATGGACAATGCCCATCCCAAGGAACAGAGTGTCTGCAACTGCAAGCAAGATAGCTCCATCCATCTGCCCCATGGGATCTAAGCCCCCTTTCAATTAGGAGCAGAGTAGGCATCACCATCCCAAAATCCTCAAGATTGGGGAAGGAACAATGGACAAAAGTAGAATTATTATTATTCTACTATAGACTTATTATTATTCTAGCTTGATGGTTGCTGTGGGTCCCGAGGGGAGGGGAAGGGAGGAATAGAATAGATGAAACATATGGCATTTTGAGGGTGATGGAATTGTTATACATGATTTTGCAATGATGGATACAGGCCATGTAAAATTTCATCAAAATTTATAAAATTTTATGGTCCAAAATATAAACCACAATGTAAATCATTGACCAAGGTTAGTAGCAATGTTTCAATATTTGTACATCAATTGTAAGAAATGTACCATCCACATGTAAAATGTTATTAATAGGGGAAAAGGAAAAGGTGGAGGATGTTGGGTATATGGGAATCCCTTATATTGTGTACATGACTTGTTGGTAACCTAAAATTTCTTTGAAGTCAATATTTTAAAAAAAGACACTGGAGAAATAAACAGAAGAAAATGTCACTGTACATAAAAGACAACATATTTTACAGTGATGAAAGACATAATGTCAAAAGATTTTATAATATTATATTTTTTATTTTTTTATTATTTCAAAAATTTTTAATTGTATTTTATTTATTATCTTTAAAGCCATCTTTATTATTTCATTTTCTTATTAATTATATTTGGTTATTTTGTTGGCTTCATTTTTGAAGAAGTTTTGAATCCCAGAAGGGTTATGACTGTGGCACGGGAGGATCATTGGTGTACGCTGTCAGTAATGGGGGATGCATTGGAGAAGGTTCACCTGGGACACTATAAGACATATGAATGTATTCAAGTGTTCATGGGACATTGTCTTGGAGGGTGGATATTCATACAATAACCCTAAGAATATGGAATTTCCATCCTGGGGAGCTTTGCCACATTCTCTAATGGGAGAGGAAGAATCCACCATGTACAAAGACTGTGACTAGTAAAAGAGGATGGACCATTGATGGGCCCTTGATATTGATAACTGTACTTAAAAACTTTTCTTTTGAAATTGAAACTTAACCTAGTATTATAGGTTGCTTAAGAGTTACTTCCTGAGAGCCTCCTTGTTGCTAAAATGTGGCCTTTCTCTAAGCCAAACTTATAATATAAATGCATTACCTTCCCCCCACCCCTCCACAGTGTGGCAAGACTCCCAGAGATGAACCTCCCTGGCATGGAGGGATTACTACCAAGCACCAACTAGCAATGCAACTGGAAAAAGACCTTGACCAATAGGGGAAAAAGGTAAAGACAAATGAGTTTATATGGCTAGGAGACTTCAAAGTGAATCGGAGGTCATTCTAGAGGTTGTGGTTATGCATGTCTCAGCAGGATCTCATTGATTGCGAAAGTAAATATTGCCTCAAATAGTGGGCTCCTGAGGGCTCTGCAGACATCCAGACACTAAAGGCAAAGCAGAGAGCTCAGAAATTTGGCACCCTGCCAGTGGGCCCTACTTGGGAATTTATGCTCTTCAGTGGGACAGAGTTAGACTCAGTTGTGGTTTCCCCACACATGGCTCTTCAGCCCCTTCTATTTTAACCTATAATTAGTGCTATAGTTGATAGGTGTATGTCCAGGATACTTAAATCTTTGACCTGTCCATGTGCCAGCTGAGCCCTGAATCTCAACAAAGATGCAATACCTACTTTCCAGTTCATTGGACTCCCCCAGGACAACTAACAAGGAGATAATGATGGACAATGACCATCCCAAAGAACAGAGACAGTCTGCAACTGCAAGCAAGGTAGTCCCATCCATCTGCCCCATGGGTTCTAAGCCCCCTCTAAATTAGAGGTGGACTGGGTCTCACCATTCCGGAATCCTCACAATTGGGGAATGAACAATGGACTACAGTAGACTTACTGTTATTCTCTTATAGACTATTGTGATTCTAGCAATGGAAGAACTTTTATCATTGATGTGGAGGCAGTGCCACTGGAGGTTCTGAGGGGAGGGTGAGGAAAAAAGAGATGTAATATGGGACTTTTTCAGGACTTGAGAATTGTCCTGAATGACATTGCAATGACAGATACAAGCCATTGTGTATCTTGTCATAACTTACACAGTTATGTAGGATTAAGTGTGAACTACAATGTAAACTATAATCCATGCTTAGTGGCAGTACCCCAAAATGTGTTCATACATTGTAGTAAATGTACCACACTAATGAAGGATGTTGTTAATGTAGAAAAATGTGGGGAGGGTTGGGAGCAGGGCATATGGGAATCCCCTTTATTTTTTATGTAACATTTATGTAATATAAATATCTTTTTTAAAAAAATTAAGTGTATATTAAAAATAAAAATAAAAAGAGCAGGGAGTGGATGTGGTTCAAGCAGTTAAGCACCTGCCTCTCATGTGTTAGTTCCCAGGTTTGGTTCCTAGTGTCTCTTAAAGAAAAAACAATCACACAATGAGCAGACAATGAGCAAAAGTAGTGAGCAGACAATGAGTGCACACCATGAGCAAAAGCGATGAGCAATCAGACGAGGGAGCCATCACAGGGGAAGAAAAGATTTTTAAAAGATATTAAAAAAAAAACTTAAAAATACATTAGCAGCACATAAGAGCAGATTTGAAATGCTTAAAAACAGAATTAGTGATTTTGAAGACAGAACATCTGAACTAAAAAAGACAGAGGAAGACAATGAGTAGAGAATGGAAAAAATGGAACAAGATCTCAGGGAATTACATGACAATGCAAAATGCACAAGCATACACATTTTCGGTGTCATGGAAGGAGAAGAGAATGGAAAAAGGGCAGAAAGAATATTTGAGGAAATAATGACGGAAAACTTCCCAGCCCTTATGAAAGACATAAATATCAACATCCAAGAAGGACAAAGCACCGCAAATAGAATAAATCTGAATCAACCTACCCAGAGACACCTACTGTTCAGAATGACAATGATCAGAGACAATGTGAGGATTCTGAAAGCAGAAGTGAAAAGCAAAAGCACCAGATAAAAGTGAACCGTAATAAGATTAAGTGGTTACCTCTTATCAGAAACCATGGAGGTGACAACAAAATGTTATGATGTATAAAATGTACTGAAAGAGAAAAACTGCCAGCCAAGAACGAATTGTCTAAAAAATGACGGTGAGTGTCACATCTTATACAAAAATTAACTCAAAATGGATCAAGGGACTGAATATAAAAACAATAATCATAAAAATCCTAGAAAAAAATGTAGGAAAACATTTTCAAGATCTTGTAGAAGTGGTAGTTTCTTAAACCTTACACCCAAAGCTTGAGCAGCAAAAGAAAAAATAGATAAATGGGACCTCCTCAAAATTCAACACTTTTGCACCTCAAAGGACTTTTTCAAAAGGGAAAAAGGCGGGCTACTCAATGGGAGAAAATAGTTGTCAATCACATATCTGATAAGGGTTTAATGTTCATGATATATAAGACCATACAACTCAACAATAAAAAGAAAAACTATCCAGTTAAATATGGGCAAAAGACTTGAAAAGACACCTGTCCAAAGAAGAAATACAGATGGTGAAGAAACACATGAAAAAATGTTCAACATCACTAGCAATTAGAGAGATGTGAAACAAAACTACAATGAGGTACCATATTGCACCTATTAAACAGGCTGTTATTAAAAAGTCAGAAAACGATAATTGTTCTGGAAGATGTGGAGAGATAGGCATGCTTATTCACTGTTAGTGGGAATGTAGAATGCTACAGTAACTTTTGAAGACTGTTTGGCATTTCCTAAGGAAGTTGAATATAGACTTGCCATAGGTTCCGGCAATATCATTGCAAGGTATATACCCAGAAGAACTGTGAACAGTAACATGAGTGGATATCTGCACACGAATGTTCATAGCAGCATTATTCAATATAACCAAAAGTTGGAAAGAATCCAGGTGTCCATCACCTGATGAATGGGTAAACAATATGTGGTGGAAACACATGATAGAATTCATGCAGCAGTAAGATAAAATTAATTTGTAAAACGTATGACAACATGGATGAAGCTGGAGGACATTATGTTGAGTGAAGTAAGTCAGACACAAAAAGACAAATACTGTATGACTGTGCTATTATGAACTAAATATATTATGTGAATTTAAAAAATATTGTATAAATATGAATATGGGTAAAATTGCATATATGACCATTTTTCTTTGAAGCTGAACAAATGTAGGTTAATACTACAAAATGTTAATATCAGACAAAAAGAAACATTGTCCTGAGTAGAGGAGACCAGACACAGAGTGCTGCATATTGTATGATTCCATTTTTGTGCAATATAAATAAAGATCAATTTACAGAGAAGAAATTAGATTGGTGGTTGTGTAGGGCTGAGGAAGAATGCTAGTGGGTATGGAGTTTTTCTTTTTGGAGTAATGAAATTGTTCTGAAATATTTGAGATGTTGAGTGTACAGCATTGTGATTATGTTAAAGATCAATGATTGTACGCTTTAGATCAAGCATAAGGTATCTGACTGTATTGCAAGAAAACTGCTTAATAAACAAAAAATCATGCAAGAATAGACAAAAATAGTGACTATATTCAGCAGGGGAGACATAGAGTAAGAGATGAGAAAATTTCTTGTTTGTTGTTTGTCTGTAGTTTGTTTTTTATTATTATTTAAATAATGAAAATACTTTAATAATAATGAAGTGATGAATGCACAACTATGTGATTATACCAAAAACGATTGATTGTACACTTTGGATGAAATTTATTACTTATTACTATGTATCAATAAAATTGATTTGTTAAAATAAATGAGGGTGAGTTTAAAGCTTTCACAGATAAACAAAAACTGATAGAATATGTTACCAAAATGCCAAATTACAAAGCATAATGAAGGGTGTGCTGCAGCCTGAGAGGACAAAACAGGGGTGAGAAACTTGGAGCAGAGTGAAGAAATGAAGATTATTAGGAAGGGTAAATTGAACAGTAAAAAGACAAACAATAGTAAAATACAACAACAGAAAGTCAAAGGACAAAATGGATGAAGTAAGCAATGCCTTTACAATAATAACATTGAATATAAAAGATTTGAACTCCCCAATCAAAAGGCATAGAGTGATAGAATGGATAAAAAAAGTTATGTGGGCCTGTGACCATGGTTGATAGCAATGCTTTGATGTTTTTACATCAGTTGTAGGAAATGTACCATCCACATGTAAAATAATATTAATAAGGGAAAGGGGAAAGGGAGGGGGGCGTTGGTTATATGGGAATCACTTGTGTTCTCTGTGTGACTTTTCTGTATCATAAGCTTCTTTGAATATAAAATAATAAAAAAAAAGACACTGGGGGAATGTATGGAAGAAAATGTCACTGTACATACAAGACAACAGATCTTAAAGTGATGAAAGACAATGTCTAAAAAAAGTTGTTTCAAATTCTTAAAGTTTTTTCTGTATTTTATTGGCTATTTTTTAAATTATTATTTCATTTTCTTATTAATTTTATTTGTTTATTTTGTGGGCTTCATTTTTGGATAGATTTTGGATCAGAGGAAGGTCACAGCAATAGTGGGGGAGGATCTTTGTTGTGGAGTGTCAGTGATATGGGGATGCATGGGAAGGGATTCACCTGGAGCATGCTTCTAAGACATAGAAATATGTTCAAAAGTTCATGGGACATTTTCTCGGTGGGTAGAGATCCACACAATATCTGAAAGAATATTGAATTCCCATCCTGGGGAATGCTGCTACAGTCTCTAATAGGACAGCAAGAATCCCCCAAATGCAAGGGAAATGTCTACTGAAGGAAGACAGACCATTATGCCAGACACTTTTGATACTGATGATTGTACTTATGAAACTTTTCTTGTGAAATTAAAACTTAGCCTAGTAATATATACTGCCTAAGAATGACCTCCTTCCAAGAAATAAGAAAGCCTCCCTGTTTCTCAAAAGTGGCCTCTCGCTAAGCACTGAGGGATTATTACCAAGCACCAACTAGCAATGCGTCTGGAAAAAGACCTTGACCAAAAAGGGAAAATGGTAAATATAGAGTTTTTATGGCTAAGAGATTTCAAAGTGAGTCAGGAGGTCATTCCAGAGGTTATGCTTATACAATGCTCAGCAGGATCTCACTGGCTGCCACAATAAACTGTAACTCAAATAGCAGGGCTCTTGAGGGATCTAGAGGTATCCAGAAACTATAAGCAGGGCAGACACACTCAGGAATTTGGCACTCTGTTAGTGGGCCTTACTTTGGAATTTATGCTCCCTATTGCAGAGAGTGTCTGCAACTGCAAGCAAGATAGCTCTATCCATCTACCCCATTGGGATCTAAGGTCCATATCAATTAGAAACAGAGTGGTCATCACCATCCCCAAATCCTCAAGATTGGGGAATGAACAATGAACTAAAGTAGACTTATTATTATTCTACTATAGATATATTATTATTCTAGCAATGGAAGAGCTCTTAGCTTTGATGTAAAGGCAGTGGTCACCAGAGGTTCTGAGGGATGAGAGAGGGAAGAATAGGTGTAATATGGGGGCATTTTTGGTACATTAGATTTGCCCTGAATGACATTGCAGTGAGGGATACAGGCCACTGTATATTTTGTCATAACTTACAAAATTGTGTGGGACAAAATGTAAACTATAATGTAAACTGAAGGCCATGGTTAGTCACAATGCTTCAATATGTGTTCCTTAATTGTAACAAATATACCACACTATGAAGGATATTGTTAATGTGGGAAAGTGTGGGAGAGGGAGATAGTGGGGAATATGGGAACCCTTTATATTTTTTATGTAACATTTATGTAATCTAAAGCTTATTTAAAAATAAAACAATAATTATAAAAAATAAAATAAAATATATGAGTGACATGATTAATTAAACAGCCTGTGTATTACCAAAACAAATGCAATTTAAACTGGAGCATATATTGACTTAGTTCAACAACTGTTGAAATTGTGATGAATTATGTGGTTTGATCCACATACAGATTTACTGCTCTCAGACAGAATTGAGTCACACAAATGATACAGAACGTAAGGGATGAAATTGTCTTCCTCTTTGCACAGAGTAATGAGATTTCAGACTTGATTTGTTAAACAGACCTCTCACTGGAGTTGTCAACATCCACCAACACTTTAGAGCTCAGTCTGGTAAGAATAACAAAGAAATTCCTAACAAATTGTTACCTCAGAGGCCCAACCCAGGCATAAACATACCAAATTTTTAATGACCCAATTCCACAGTGTGGAGTCTGTTAGCAAAAGCTGAATGAATACTTCTTCTCTCGGGTTTTCTGTCTCAGAGGACATCATGAATCTGAGATCAACTATTTCCTGGGAATTATTTCCCTTAGTCATAAAATAATGATGCTTGAGACTTGTCCTTCTAATTTGGAAAAAAACTGTTCTAAGTACCACTCATGTTATGAAAACTGAATTCTTCAGCCACTCCTTCAACGAATTCCTTCCCCATTCAGCAACACAAATCAGGCACCTGCGATTAAGTCTAGGTTATTCTCTCTTACTAATGCCTAATTATTTATCATATCAATAACCCTAATTACATTCTCAAAGCCATAGTCTAGGACATCAGATATATTATTAATTATAAATATTTGTAATAAAATAAATTTAGTATTATAAAATTGTGGCATAAAAGTGTATTATTAAATCAGCATATTTTTCAAAAGATCAAGTATTCATCCATCACTGTGCCAAGCATTCTAGTAGAAAGTCTAGTAGAAAATTTCATAGTCTTTAACCTCATGGACCTTATAATTGATCTAAATTCTTAATTATTTTAAATGGTGTGTGAGATCATCTTTGCAGATCTACATGTGATCAAGAGGTTGTCCCATATGCAAATCCTAGTAGAATATGGTTTTTTTCTTCATCTGAGGGCAGCATGAGGTCATATCCATTCAACCCTGCACTTATTGACTGAAGTATGTATTAGGAACTCTGTTCTCTCAATCCTCCTCCAAAGGCCAAGTGGGTAGAGTACTCTGCTTAAATGTGAAAAAGATTCACAATTTCTTTTGAAAGGAGTCCACAGTTGCAAGATGACTGATGTGATCCATGAATAGGGTCAAGCTAGCATGTACTAATTAAATACCTTTGATATAAGAAGAAAGAACCAGAAATTTTAGTGTTGAAAAGATTATCATAAGCCTTCCAGGAGTTTTCAAATTTTTCTAAGTATAGACTTACAGCCATCCTCTGATATAAAGCTAGTACATATTGGAACTAGATTCCCAGATTTTGGTTGCATGGCTGCCTTAGAAACAGCAACTAAGATTTTGCTATTAAAAATTAAATTTTGGAGACAAATTCCCAGAGATAAGTCTTGAGAGCAAGATTAATATGGGTTTTCATCATCAGGGAAGGAGTTGTGAAGGCAATGAAATTCACGTCATGTTGGACCTAATAAAATTGACTGGCAGAGGCAAAGGCAAGATGGATGAGGACAACACAACTGGCCTCCTTCATCTAATTTATAAACCTTCTCTTATTCAGCCTCACTCACTGCACCCAGGCTCTGTGCCCCAGGACAACCCATTGCTTCCTCCACAAGCAGAAATAGGCTGTAGCTTCTATGCCATTATTAGACCTGCATTTGATTTCTCATGATCTCCAGGAAAGAACTTTGATAGGAATTTTCTCAGTTGAATGTCTTAAAAATGAATAGATATATAAACCTATTTGAGTGTTTCTGCCTCAGAAGTTAAGAAATGGAAGGTTGCATCAAGGGACACACTTCTGCCTCACTAATCTACTTCTATCCTCCTTCCATATCTTGCTCTCATATTTCAGTCCCTGGGATATGAAAAATCCCAAAGTCTGAAAAGTCTGTGACAATATTAATACTGATCCAAGTAATAGGAAATTCAGCCCCAAATTTAGCCTCTATAATAGACCTTCTTAGACTCAGTAATTATCATATCACTAGCAATTACGTCTCAGAATTATTATAAAGATTAATTAAGGGAGTGGGGCATATCGGAATCCCCTATGTTTTTTATGTGACATTTGTATAATCTAAGTATCTTCAAAAAATAAAAAATAAAAATTTTTAAAAGAGATTAAGGTAAAATATGTAAGGGTTTAACAAGGTGCCATAGTAAATATTCGTGGTGTCATAGTTAATTCTACCTGTTATTGTTATGATATTATTAACTGAAATTTTATTAAACATTCAGAAATGTGGGTTGCATATGATCATTATCATAAATATCCCAGCAACATCAATCACCTCAAAAAAGCACATTTTCATGTTTAGAAACAGTCTGTCACAGAGCTTTGGAAAAAAGGCTTCTGGAGATTGATATAAATGGTGTTGATGCTGGAAACTGGAGGACTGCTCACCCTTTAGACAGAGATCACTGCTGTTCCCATTCTTCTCTACCCTGTGAGGTCCTTATATGTCACTGCTCCTTGACTGAGGATTTTGTCTCTGTTCATCAAGGTCTGCTGGACCTGTCCACACCCAAAACCTAACAGAGCAATATTTCTCTGTTTCTACATTACATAGACAATCCATCCTCCAAGCTATCCCATAATACCAGTAACAGGCACTTCTGCCTAGAGTACTTTTTCTATTCTCACTGCATGTTCAGGTGAAACCTGAGCATTGTAACTTAGAACAAATGGTACCTGGGGACACTATCCTATGCTTTCCAAAAACTCAGCATGTAAGTTGGAAAAACAGTCTCCGAAATTTTAAACTATGCAAGAATGGATAAGAACAGGGGAAAAATTCACCTAACAATGATAGTTGCAAAGGGAAAAAAACAAATTGATTGAGAGGCATGAAACATATAAATAAAGAAATACTTTATCAAAAGGAGAATCATATTGGCAAATGTTGGACCTGCCCATTCAAGCTCTCTTCAAGGGAGAAAGTTGTTGAATCTTTTTTTTTTAAACAATTGCCAGAAGATAGAAGCAAACCAAGTGTCCTTCAAACAATGAGTGGAAATACAAAATGTGTTATATACATGTCATGGACTATTATTCAGCCATAAAAAGAAATAAAGTTCTGATACATGAGACAATATAGATGAACTTCACAAAATCACATTGAGTGAAATAAGCTAGACACAAAAGGATAAATGTTTTCTGATCTCAGTGATATGATATAATTAGAATAAACAAACTGATAGAGTCAGAATCTAGAATATAGGTTACCAGGGGATAAGGTTGGGATAGGGACTAGATAGTTAAGGCTTAAAACGTACAGAGTTACTATTTAGAAAGATGGAAATTTTTTCATAATGGATGGCAGTGATGGCAGCACAACATTGTGAATATAATTAACAGCACTGAAATATATATTTGAATGTAGTTAAAAGGGGAATATTAGGTTGTATATATGATAATAGAATGATTTTGAAAAATCCATGAACTACATTCCACAGTCTACCCTAAGTTAAACCATGGGCAATAGTTAATAGTACAATCATAAAAATGTGCTTTTATCAATTGTAACAAATGTACCACCTCAATGCAAGGTCTTAATAATAAAGAGGCATATTGGGAAACCTGTATTTTATGCATGATTTTGCTGTAAACCCACAACTTCTCTAATGAAGAATGTGTGTGTGTGTGTGTGTGTGTGAGAGAGAGAGAGAGAGAGAGAGAGAGAGATCACAGGAATTCAAGACAGCAGCAAGGACAACAGAACTTTTCATGAGAAAAGATGCTTTAAACAAGATATAAGATCTTTCTCTGCAAACAAGCTCTAATCTTTTCTCTTTTCTCTCCCATCTAGCTTCCTTTCCTTTTCCTTCTGCTTCCCTTACCGGTATGTACACTAAATTACCTTAATCATATCCCATCAAGCCATCCTCACCTTGGTCCTGAGTGGCCTCTTTCTGTATCATGACTTCTCTGCTTCAGGTTTTACTGATAACTCTCATAGGTCCTCAAAGTCTCAATTCAAAATTTATAACAAAATAATCAGATTGATTCACCTCAGTTTTTAAACCAAATCCTGTCAGAGGTTGCGAGCCAGGAGGTGATCAGACTAAAGCTGATTCATATCCATCATTTGCTTTGGTCAGCTGTGAGTGGGGCATGGAGGTGTCAGGCAATATATGAGGATCATGGACTGTGGATCCAGATGCACTGGGATTGCTCCTGGCTCTAGCACTTACTGTCTGTGAGCCCTTTGCTTAGTCACAGAGCATCTCTCTGCCTCTACTTCTTCACAGGGTAGTTATAAGGATCCAAGTGATTATTAAATATTTACAAATATGCAAATGTGTGGCAAATAAAGAGCCCTACATAAGTGTTAAGTATTGCTTATTTGTAGAATTGGATACCATTAAATGTTTATTTTAAAGTTAATTCCTGTTATTTGCTTTATATGCTCACCAAGTCGCTTTCTGATAATACTGCTTCCCCGTGTAGCTTTCCAAAAGAGGTAAAATCTACTGGTGAGCAGCAAGAATGTATAATAAAATTAAAAAATATTTTTCTCTCATTGTTATATAGTGCATTGCCAATATGGTACAATATGCTATTCTGTTATGAAGTTGGTTGAAGTGAATCAGCATCTCCAAGTCTGCTCAAGTCAGGGGCACTAAATATAAATTTGTATCTAGTGACCCTCCCTTGCCATATTTGCCGAAAAAACATCCCCATCATCGTATTTTCAACCACAGACCTCCACCTTCACAGAGATCACCTGTTCCTTCCTCCAGCCCCCTCCCAGTTCCACATAGTCCAACCCACCTCCGTAACCTTACTCACACTCACATTCCAAAACCATCAACCCCACTCACATCCCTGCACCTCTACCACCCCCATCCACTGCCAAACGACCCTCTCCACCTTATCATAGGTTCTGTCCAGAGTGAGCATAAGCTCAGCACTCTCTACTCCCTTTCTGTCTCCTGATAACCTGTGAGTCTAGTCAATATGATTAGGTCATATCATTGAGGTCGTGCAATATTTTTCCTTTAGTGACTGGCTTGCTTCAATCAACAAAAGGTCTTAGAGATTCATTAATGTTGTTGCATGTGTCAAAACTTCATTTTTTCTTACACCTGAGTAATATTCCATTGTATGTATACACCACATTTTGCCTAACCACTTATCTGTGATGGACACTTGGATTGCTTCCACATTTTAGCAATAGTGAATAAAGCTGCTATGAACATTGGTGCATATATATCTGTTCATGTCCCTTCTTTTGTTTCTTCTGGATATATAGTGAGTAGAGGGATTGCTGGATCAAATAGAAATTCTATAGTTACCTTCTTGAGAAACTGCCAGACCATTCTCCACTATGGCTGTACCATTCTATAGCCCAACCAGCAGTGGATGAGTGTTCCCATTCCTCCACATTCTCTCCAACGTTAATAGATTTCTGTTTTTTCTTAATAGTAGCCAGTCTAATAGGGGTAAGATGATATCTCATTGTAGTTTTATTTGCATTTCCCTAATAGCTAGTGATGCTTCTACACAAATGTGTTCTTGCTATTCCATCTACTCTACTCATCACTTTGCTTTACATATTAATATATAACTCCAATTTTATTAATTCTTTAATCCAATTCCTTTTCAACTACAAAATATTTGGGGAATATCTCTGAGTCAGTTTCTTAAGTTCCTAAAGTTAAATCAGATTAACCCAGTTCATCAAACTAAGGCACACAGGTCACTAGCCAGTTCGTGGAAGGATTAACTGATTCTTCTCTTCATTCTCTGAAACTCCCATTTACCACTTTCTATATTCAAGGGTAAGATTTTGGTGGAGCAAAATCTGTCCACTGCTGCATATCTAGGATCTGAGTGGCAGTGCATCCTGAGTGGGGAGCAATTTCTTTGTTTTCCTAGAGTTCCTATAATGCATTGTGTGTTTAATAAATAATACTTCACTTAACCCACTGAAATTTATCGCAGAAATACCATGGATACAGGATGTTTAAGGTGAAAGAATAAAACAACTTGGAAAATCATGTCCACATTGTGCCAGACCCTATTCCAGGTCAGCAGGAAATACAGTCACTTTATATGTGAGGGTGCTTTTCTAGTGCTTTTTAGACCACAGAGAGTCCACAAGGGTAGTGGGAGCAGGGAAAAGGACTAACATTTAGGTAACAGACAATATTTCTTCAGCCTTTTATTTCTAGAAGGATGCTCTGTGGTTGATTTCTTAGACTGAAGAGGAAAACTTAAGCTGTCTTTTCTATCAAGTAGAAAACTATCATTTGGCAACTAAATAGTCCAAATTTTTAGTGTACAGGGCCTAAATTCACAAGAGGCAGTTAATGAAATGAAAAACTCAATAGGAAATGGAAAATATTTGATGGCTATCAAGTGCCATCTTGGGTACTTATTTGCTATGTAACTTTGAGTAATTTCTTAACCTCTCTGGATCTTCATCACATCATTTACAAATGGGGTAAAGGATATCTACTTTCCATATGTTCTATGCTCATCTTTTTAATACAGGTATTAAACACACACATAATAGACACAAAAAGATTTTAAAAATCTCTACTATTAATATTTCCAAAACATCTGACTGAATAGCTTTTAAACAAATTTTTATTTTTCATCTGGATATTTTGTTATCTCATAGATTTTGTCTAGATACAGTCTGTGGACTCAACTCACTCTTCCCCATAATCCTCAAATCTTGATTGTGTATTCTTTACAACAATGTAAAATAAGCATACATATCCTGGTTTTCCACCCCCACACATTTGTACCATAACACTAAGGTATGTGGTAAAGTCCTCTGAAAGTTTTTGAAGCATTCTCTTTACTTAATACAAAAGAAAGAAAGTGAAAGATATTTCCTGCAGCTGGAAAAGAACATTTTTCATCTTGCTAATATTAAATGAGAAAATACTTAAGCATATTTTACTAAAAAAAATATCAAAAGAACAATCACATAAGTCTTCAAAGGCATAAATTGTCTGTTGGCTTAGATACATGGAAAGAAAGATTATGATGATTGAGAGACCATTTGCCATGTACTTGATTTACCTTACCGTATTTATTCTCCATTACATCCTAAAAGGTGAAAGTTATTATTCTCATTATAAAGATGAAAAGTGATTGGCTCTGAGAGCTAACTAATGAGAAGATAAATAAGTCCCAAACCCAGATATGGAGAATATCATCTCTCATTCCTGGTCCTCAGAATCACTCAAGTATAGTGAAGGTGGTCATACATTCTGCAGGAGGATTCCTGCATGAAGTGAGGGGTAGGATTTAGAGTATCTCTAAAACAGTGATTTCCAAATTTCAGGTCATCAGTAAACAGAGATGTCTGAACCCCACACCTGCACATTGTGATTCAGGAGCATAAGGAGTCCTTGGAAATCCATACGTTAAGGGATTCTTATGTACAACCAAGTTTTGTGACTTCCATTTCCAAGAAACATTGATTTCATAAAATTCGTTTCCACAGTTTTTTGGGGGTTGAGATGTGATTAATCTGAACCTTTGACGGCTCTCTTTGAAAATGAATATTTACAGTTTCTAAAGGAAATATGCAAAGGAGACAAAAGGCATTAATTTCATCTCAATGAGTGTCATTTGTTCCATTCTATCCAAAGAATTGCTCACCTAAATCTAGCCAGCTAGATTGTAAAAACTTTGGCTATGAGAAATGGTCAAGTGGAATGTGCAAATGCTTCTGAACAAACTTCTCCTTCCTTTTTATAAAGTAACTCAAAGAACACTCTCCACTCACAGAAAAACAACTTACATCTAGACAGAGTACTATGAAATTGGAATGATATATGATTTTACTAACCATCTTGATTTGCTTGAGTTTCTATTTTATCTAGGGGATTGCAAAGAAGAAACTGAGGTAAATGAAGCAGACTGACATAGCAATGATCCATTATTATGCTGATAAAGATGCCTGCCCCTGCCAGGGAGGAAGACCTAACAAAAAGATCAGGCTGACACCAGCAAAGATCTTTACCATTTAACCACAATCTTCCAACAACCTGATTGCTAATTGCAGAAGGCTTTCAGGGACAACCTGCCCAGACCATCCACAGCCCTCATAGTCCAAGTAGTTTACATTGTCTTCAAAGCACAGAGCTAACATATTAACCATAATTCATGTCCTTTTTATTTTCCCCCATTCCCCCACACCTTCCCTTAGTGTCAAACAGCCATATCAGCTACTTCCCCAGATAACCCCTTTGAGCAAAAACCTCTTTAGATGTTGCTTCTGCATTAATGCAACTTTAGCTCAATAAACACGCTCTGCAGCGCATTTATTTTCAGCACAACAGTACTATGATTTTACTGATATTAACATTCCTCTCTGGGAAATAATTATAGTCATAAATAAAGGAGCTTTGATAAAAGGCCACTCTTATTTTCTCACACTTGATTTGGGATTCCATGACATTGTCTTCAAACTTCCCAGTGGCTTTGTGTGCCTTGATCTGGTTCCACAGCTGCCCTGTGGTTATTTGCAAAAACCCAAACATGGGTAAAATACATAACAGAGCAATGAAGCCCAAAAGCAGACTGCTTCAAACATAAAGAAGTAAATTCCCATCCAGATGGCAAAGGATGAGGTCAAACTCAAAAGCATTGTGCTGGTCTAGGTTCACCCTTTCCATATAGTTATAGAGAGCAACCTTAGCAAATCATCTATAGTATCCCAGAGTTCCCTTTATTTTAGGTTTCCCCCACCCCTTTCTCCCATACCAGGAGTTTTTCATTGCCCCCTTCACATCCTTTTTCCTCAGTGTATAGATGAGTGGATTGATACTGGGAGTGACAATGGTGTAGAAGAGAGTAAGGAACTTGCCGTGATCTTGAGAGTAGCTGTTGGCTGGCTGCAAGTACATGTAGATGATGCTTCTATAGAAGAGGTAGACCACCATTAGGTGAGAAGAACAGGTGTTGAAGCCTTCTTGCATCCCACTGCTGACCTAACCCTCAGCACTGGAGCAGCAATCATGCCATAAGAGATAAGGATGAGGGGGAGGGTACCAGGAGAAGGCCATGCCCAGGGCAAAGGCAAAAGCTTCCACCAACATGGTGTTTTCATAGGACATGGCAATGAGAGCAGGCATCTTACACAGAAAGTGATCCCCCCTGTGACGCCCACACCGGGAGAGTTGCATAGTCTGCGGACACATGACAAAGGAGTTTAGAAAACCACAGCATCAGGACTGAGTCACCAACTGGAGGCAAAGATGTGGGTGCATGACCACTGTGTAGTGCAGGGGCTAGGAGACGGCTGCATAGTGGTCATAGGACATGATGGCCAGGAGAACACACTCAGTTGAACCCAACACAATGTAGATATATAGTTGGGCCACACAGCCAAGATAAGTGATGATCTTCTCTGGACCCCAAAGATTCCATAGCGGCTGGGGGACAATGCTTCAGTGGTTAATCAATCACAGCTCAGAGTTAGATCTTGATGTTTAGCTCCTATATGTAGAATTTCCATGATTCCCTTTTCCACTGACCACTGAGGGAGATCCAGCTTTTGGTTTTTGAGGAGAAAGTCACAGATTTACTGAGCCATAGGGTGCCCCTGATGTCATCCGGTCTGTTCTTGTAATAAGATATTATTTTATTCCTGTAAGCAGAATCTGAAAGGTTCTGGTTAATGTCCAGGTGAAACAAGCTTCTGAGATTCTATTAATAGCAATTTCATCTAATTCTGGGAAAGGGTATTAGAAACTTCATAGTTGTTGAAGTGTGGAAATTTCTTTTAATAATCACATTTTTTCTAGCTATCGAAGGGAGGCTGGATACCGTCTAAATTCCCATCCAGCCTTCACATGTCTATGTGATCGATAACGTTGGCTATATCCTCTGAGCCCTTTCAGCTCTACACAGTTTCCACACTTACAGAGTCTAAGCCAAGGGCTTTGATGGGAACTCTCTTTTATAATGGCAATGCCCACCCAGGGTTGCATTAGCTGTAGTTATAGAAAATAACATCTGGACTGCTTACAAGAAGTAAGCAGTGGGAACGAGAGTAGAGACACATTTTTAGAGTATGTGTGTCTCCATGTGGCTACTATTGTCACCTGCCATGCCTGAGAGTGGAGAAGTTAGGAATTTTATCCAGGTGGACTTGCAGATGGGACTCCAGGCCCCGGTCCATTATCAAAGCCACAAAGGATCGAGTGCTTACAAGGGAGACTTTGCCATGCAGTTTGATGGTGGTGATTATGTGGAGTTATTTATAATTCTATATCGATAGACTTATCACAAGCTTTCACCAATGTTCAGGGATCTATACATAGACTCCAATGAATGGCAATGACAAGCTAAAAAATTCTTCAACAAATTCCATAACTTAGAGCCTGATTCATTAGCTAAAATTGCAAATGTATCATGGAGTCATCTATTCAAAATAGATATTTTCCCAATGCATTATTCTTTTATTCCAAGATGTCCCAATGTTCAACCTTCTATTACCTCCATTTTGCCTAACAGGCATTTCAAGTGTAAGTTATTGCACCCTGTTTTCTCATGTCTTTTGCTCATATCTTTAGCTCAGAATTCATAAATTGCAAGGTATAGAACTATTGAAAATGTTTGAAGATGTGTGGTAGTTTAACTAGCATGTAACAGTATAAATGCACACTAATTTTGAAAACTTTGGCCTGAAAAATTAAATTAGATTAAAACATTTGACATGATTCTTCAACCAAAGAATGTTTCCAAACCTGCACTAATCCATGGAGCAGAAAACTTTTAGCAAACTGAATAAGATTTACCAATACCAACTAATAGAGCTAATTTTGTCCAATTCAGGTACTCGGTGCATCCTAAAAAAATTATCACCCTTTCCACATCTACAATACTATAAATATTTCACAGAGATTTATACCTAGGTTTCAGGCCATTCTCACAACAGCCCTGCAAGGTGGGCAGGCCAAGCATTATGATCTCCATGTTAACGATAAGCAACCTCAATGACAAAGATGTCAAAAGAATAACTAGTGCTTGTGCATGACAGCTTAATATCAGAGCAATTTCCATAAACCCAATCGTACCTGATAGCTCCAAGTTCCTTTCACTCTGTTCCTATCTATTTCTTGCCCACTTAAGGCCGTAATCAAGGCTTCAGTTGTTTAAGGTTGTCCATTTACTGCTACATCACCACAAGCTTTCACGTAAGGGACTCACAGTAGAATCCACCATTATGAGCAGTTTCCAGGAAGAAGCTTGTGATCCTTCCCAACATTGCCAAGTGTGGCTTGCATCAACTGATTTGCCACTGTCTCAAAGCAGAACAGAGGTTTACCTTACAAATTAGCTAATATGCATATAATGAGAGTGAATCTAAGGCCAGGCATGGTGATTAGGGTTGCTATATGGGTTAGCCCAACTAGGAAGAGGGAAGCAGGTAGAACATAATCTACTTGCCTTAGATCCACTTTGTTAGAATTTGGTGCATTGGATTGATTCTGAAAGGGATGAAGTAGTTCCATCTCAAAATGCACTTCCAACATGGAAACCCCTTACTCTGGTGCCCTAACAAATATGAACCCTGACAGAAACTATCACAAAGGCAATTATATATCCATATATATACAAAGAATTAAAGATACAGAAGTAAAACTCATTTCCATGACAAAGCTCATGGCAAAATTGTCACCCTAGTACTTCCCAGAAAGTAGATGACCTAAGATTCTCTCAGCCCTCCTGACTTCAATTCCAAGTATCAACTCCCTAGGAGTTTTCTCAGTGACAAAGAATTTAATTCTGCTCCATTTTAGTTTCTGAATCTTCCAAAGAAAATACCAATGAAAACTCTGATAGGGGATTGAGCACAAAAATAATTTCTTCAGGGAGTAGGTGTAGCTCAAGTGGTTGAGTGCCTGCTTCCCGTACACAAGGTCCTGGGTTCAATACCCAGAATCTCCTAACAAACTAACTAACAAATTAAAAACAACAACTCTCATTAGGACTGGATGTAGCTGAGTGGTTGAGTACCTGCTGCCCATGTATGAGGTCTTGAGTTCAATCCCAGTGTAGCCATTTGGCAATTTGATGTAATTATGAATTCCAAAAATATAATTGGATCATGCTTGTAAACTGATCTGTTAATCTGGGCATGATTAAGTTATGATTAGGGCGTTGACTGGGCCACGTCAGTAGGGCATTGAGCCCCACCCCTTCGTGGGTGGGACAATCAAATATAAAAGGCAAGGCAAAGGACAGAGGGAAAAGTTTTTTGAGTTGCAGTTCTGAAGTTGGAGTTTTGATGTTGGAGAGAAGGCCCCAGGAGAAGAGAAGCGAGCTGTTTGCCTGATAGTCTACAGCTGACCTTGTGGAGGAAACAAAGGAACTAAGCCTGGAGAGAAATGCAGCCCTGGGAAGAGAGGAACCCAAGAAGCCTGAATCTTGACAAATGCTGGCAGCTGTCTTGCTCCAACACATGGCAATGGACTTTGGTGAGAGAAGAAACTTTTGCTTTATAGCCTGGTAACTGTGGACTTCTACCCCAAATAAATACCCTTTATAAAGACCAACCCATTTCTGGTATTTCACATTAGCTCCCCTTTGGCTGACTAATACATCCAGGTACATGCTAAAATAATTAATAATGATTTCTGTCCCATATCAGTCAAGGGAGAAATGAACCTTTAGGTAGCAGAGCTTGGAAGAGAAATAATTAACTGTGCCATGGTGGCATCTCCTCTGTGTCAGAATGGGAGGAGTGGTACCACATTTCAAATCAACATGTTTTATTTCACACCCATATATACAGGAACCCTATAGTTAAGGAGACTGCAATCCATCCTCAGGGAAAAAAAGAACACACTTAGTTCTTAGACTTGATGAATATAGATAATGTTATTTCAATAGTGTATTCTAATGGGATAGGAGGGCAATTTAATACGCTATTACATTGGGAATTTGAAAGAGTCTGGCAAGCTGAGGAAGACTGATGTTAATTTGTATACTGAGGTAAATCTCAGGGCATGGTGTTCTCATTCTCATTCCCAGGCTTCCAATAAGAAGACAGTACTTATCAGGGTGAGAGTAGAGAAAATTACAAAAGATGGAACTCACAGTTTCTTAAAGGAAGAATCAATTTCTGTATTTTATGTAAATATGAAGATGCACCAATTTTTTCATTTTTCCTGAAGACTTCCACAGTTAAAATGCTGAAATTGTGGGGAACCAAGGGACACCAAAAGAGTTATCTCTAGTCACCCAGAAGAGTAGAATTTTTACCCTCCAATGTGCAAAAAAATGGCGGATGGGGAATGCAGGCATAGGAAACTCTGGATGTGTCACTGATTGTTGAGAAGTCAAAGGAATCTTCCCTTTTTTGAACTTTCCCAATTCTTTGTGACCTCCCTACTCTCAAGGTAAAACATAAGGAGGCTGATACTCAGCCTGTATTGTCCAGTACAGGTATATCTCCTTTTTGTGGTCTGCTTTCCCACATTAGATGTCCATGTGTATTCACAAGAGCCAAGGCTGCCTTATTTTATCTCCTGTAAGATATTTATCTTGCAGAGGAATTAAATGGGAACTTAGCCTTCCATATGGCAAGCAAAGTAATCTGATGGCAACATTTAATTTAATTATTTAAACAGACATTTGTATTAACACTTTCACTGAGGTGAGAGAGAACACTTTAAGAAGTAGCAGAAAACAGAATAAATCCCATTTTTTTGGATCCCAGCTGTTCATTGTTGATTAAAACAATTAATTGTATTATGTACATACAATGGAATATTATTGTGATATTACCATGTGCATGAACTTCAAAAATGTTATGCTAACTGCCCATATTCCATTTATATAAAAAATACAGAAAGGTATCTCAATAAAGACAGAAAGCAGATTGGTGATTGACAGGTGCTAGAGGAAGGGGAGAGTAGGTAGCAACTCCATGATGGGTATTGAATTTCCTTTCGGGGTGAAGAAAATGTTTTGAAACTGGACTGAGGTAGTGGTTTTACAACACTGTGAATGTATTAAGTGTACTGTTTTATTTTGCTAAAAGCTATTGGGAGCAATAAAACAGAAATGTGTTGGCTTCTGTAATGGAAATTTGTTAGGTTAAAAGCCAGCAGTTCTGATACCATGGCAGTGTCCAAATCAAGGCATCATCAAGGGATAGTGTTGCACCAAGTTGCACTGTAGGTGACCAGGCACATGGCAGCTTCATCTAAAAATTATTTCTTGGGGAGTAGATGTGGCTCAGTCCCTTGGGAACTCCCCTCTCATGTGGGTGGTACTGGGTTCGGTTTCCTGTGCCTCCTTGAGAAGGTGAGCAAACAATGAGCAGACAGATGAGGGAACCTTCTGGAGGAAGGGCTGAGATAAATTTTTAGAAAAATAAATAAATAAAATAAATCTTCCAAACTCAGCATATAAATGCAATAACCTCCAGCCAGCATGGGGCATGACTCCCAAGGATAAGCCTCTCTGGCAACAAGGGATTACTACCAAGCACCAACTAGAAATGTGACTGGAAAAAGACCTTCACCAAAAGGGGGAAAAGGTAAAGACAAATGAGTTTATCTGGCTAAGAAACTTCAAAGTGAGTCAGGAGGTCATTGCAGAGGTTACACTTAGACAAGTCTTAGCAGGATCTCATTGACTGCCAAATTGGACACTATCCCAAATAGCACAGCTCCTGAGGGCTCTGGAGACACCCAGGCACTATGGTCAGGGCAGATAGCTCATGAGTTTGATGCCTTACCAGTGGGCCCTACTTTGGATTTTATGCTCCACAGTGTGACAGAACTGGACTCAGTTGTAGTTTCCCTACACTGGCTCTTCAGTCCCTTCTATTTGAACCTATAGTCAGTGCTGGAGTTGGTAGGTGTATATCCAAGAGACTTGAATCTTTGTACTGTCCATGGGCCAGCTGGTCTCTGAGTCTCAATGGAGTTGAGGAACCTACTCTCCAGTTCATTGGACTCACCCAAAACAATCAACAAGGAGGTGACGATGGACAACCACCACACCACAGAACCAAGCGAGTCTACAACTGCAAGGAAGAAAGTCCCATCCATCGGCCAAATATGACTGAAGACCCCTCTCAATTAGAGGTGGAATGGGCATCACCATCCCAGAATCCTCAGGATTGAGGAATGAAGTATGGACTAGAGTGGACTTACTGATATTCTACTATAGATTTATTGTGATTCTAACAATGGAAGAACTTATATAATTGATGTGGAGGCAGTGGCCACTGGAGGTTCTGAGGGCAGGGAGAGGGAAAACAGGAATAATACAGGGGCATATTTGGGACTCGGGAATTGTCCTGAATGACATTGCAATGACAGAAGTCATTATATATCTTTCCATAACCTACAGAATTGTGTGGGAGAGAGTGTAAATTACAAGGTAAACTTTAATCCATGCTTAGTGGCAATGGTCCAAAATAGGTCCATCAATTTCAAAGAATGTACCTCACTAATTAAGGATGTTGTTAATGAGAGTAAATGTGGGTGGAGTAGGGAGCAAGGCATATGGGAATCCCCTATATTTTTAATGTAACATTTATGTAATCTAAATATCTTTTTAAGAAGTAAAAAATTGAAAAAAATAAATAAGATGCTTTCTCTTGGAGGTCAGCTGTGGGTGATCAGGCACATGGTGGGACATAATATCTACTCTGTCAATCTCAGCCTTCTCCTCCAGACTCATTTTCTCTTCTGGCACAGCTGTGGGTAATCACACATACCATTCATCTCTCCCCTCTCCTCCAGGTCTTGTCTCTTTCAGCCTCTCGTGGGCCCCTTACGGTGCCTCTGTGCTCTGCTTATTCCAGTCTCTGGTTCCAGGACCTCTCTCTCAGCCTCTCAGGGTTTCTCTGTCTCTGCACCTTTTTTAGGTATGTCTGAGGCTTTTTAGTGCTCCATTTATAAAGGACTCCAGTAAGAGGGTAAAGATCCACCCTGGGATTGCAATCTAATCAAAGGTCCTTATCTGAAGCTATCTAATCAAAGTGATCTAACCAAAAGGTCCCATCTACAATGGGTTTACAGGCAGAAGAATGGGTTCCCTTTAAGAACAGGATTTTCTGGGGTTCACAAAAAAACTCAAACTAGTGTAGTAACTGAATTGTTCATGTAAAACTGGTAAATTTTATTTGAATTTCACCTCAATTTAGAAAAGGAGAAACATACAACCTTGCATATAGCTTGAGAAATATAATTTTAAGTTCTAATTTTAGGTATGCATATATTTAAATCCATGTTTTTGCATACTTAAGGTAAAAAAGCTAGTAGCTAGTGGCTAGCCAAACTGTAACAAATTCCCTGATGCTATATTATTTCACAATTTTTTCATTTAATCAAATATAGTGTAACTGAGACTCAATGAGGTTTAAAGTAATTAGCAAATAGTTTTAAACTTTCTTTTTCAGTCTACAATTTAAAATGTTTAACTCTTTTTTAAAGAATAAAAATATGTTTTTGCTAGACTTTGAAAAAGTTAGGCCCACCTAAAAATGGAGAAAATTTTTGTATTTGGATCTTAACATAATACATTTCTTCTTCTACAGTATTGGAATTTGTAGATTCCTCTTTGATTACGTGTTTTCATTTACAAGAGAGGTTGATACTGATTAACGCAGGGGTCCTTTGCCAGATGCACAGTGAAAAGCCAATTATAAGACACCAGAGTTTCAAAGAAAGTTTATTCCTGAGCGCAAAGCAAGGAGCACAGAAGACCTATTAGTCATAAATCTCCCTGAACTAGAGAAACGTAGTCTTTTACCATTCAAACAAAAGTAGACAGGCTCAGGGTGATAAAGAGGTTAGATATAGTCTAATTGATGAACATGTGTAGACTGATTACATGCTTAGATTACTTAGTTTAAAAATTAAGGTATTGTGCACGTCAGGTGGGCCAACTCTGATTAGAACAGCTTTGGTTTAGCAAGATAGCTTAGGAATTTGGGGTGGTCTATTCTGGGCTGACCCATTTTAATAAACAAAGGGTGACATAAAAGGACACCTGACTTCAGGGGACTACATGCAAGGGCACCCCACTTCTGCATTGCAAAATAATAAAATGAGATATAAGCAGGCATAGTAACGAGTTTTCTCATTACCATCCTGTCATTGGGTATGGATATGTAGTTTCAAAACATATCATCAGCATTAGAGAAACAAAGTTTACAGCTCAGTGATTTACAACAGTTTCAGATATCTGCTTCGGTATATTCCAAGGCTTATTGAAGTTTTTAACATACAGTTAAGCACACTAAGAATGGTTAAAAAAAACTTATTCTCATCACTCAGATAAAAAATATTACCAACTGCTTTATTTCTCTAAAATTTTTGTTGAATTTTTGTGTATGTGAAAATATGTGTGAGAAGGTATAGCTATAATTTTTCTGTAAATATCCACAGTGATTTGTATGTATATTCTTCATGTCTGCTTACATATAGAAGTGTTAAAATTTTTGATATAGTATTGATATATTACTTGAGCTTTTTCTTAATTCCTATGACATATGCATGTTTTTAAGCAGTTTTATTGAGATATATTCACACACACTACAATCCATCCAAAGTGTACACTGAATGGCTCTCAGTATAATGACAGAGTTGTGCATTCATCACCACAATCAATTTTATAGCATTTTCATTACTCCAAAAAGGAAAACTCCACATCCCTTAACAATCACTTCTCAATCTCTCTATCCTTCCCCAGCCCTACATAACCACTAATTTAACACTGTATTGATAGATTTACTTATATTTTACACAATTGGATTCATACCATATGTCGAACTTTGTTCCCGGTTTTTTTCACTTAGCATAATATTTTTAAATTACTGTTATTTTTCTAGTTAGAGAAGTTGTAGGTTTACAGGAAAGCCATGTAAAAAATGCAACTTCATAATATATAGCAGCATGTCAGGGATTGTTCAGGAGTATTTCCTAATAGGCTCTTGGCTTTGCTTAAAATTTATTATAATTACAAACATATATCAATTAATAAAACTCAAACTAGTTTTGAAGACAAATGATAAATCATATTGCAATTGGTATATTATCTAATCATGTTTCTACTTTCTGTTCTCAAAATATCTCTCAATTTATTCAGTTATTACTTAATGGTTCTTCTAATCAATTTTCTAAGTTCTTTCTGATTTGAAAAATTTCCCATTTTTTGTCATTAAAGATTTGCTTAAAATTTGGGCTAATTATTTTTATCCCTAGTGATTTAAAAATCATTTTTAAAATCTAAATAAAATAAAGTATGTGTATAGCATACAAACTACAACAAATCAGAATCCTATTTGCATTTCTAAAACTTTTGGAAGCAAGCTTAAAGTCCTTTCTGAAACATGTTAAAGGGACATTAATATTTTAAGGATCCAGAGGATCCTGATGCTACAAAAATAAATGCCAATCATAATGAAGGCAATAATAAATAATAAGCAAGTCTGGCAGGCAGAGAGAAAAAAGTTATTCTTTTGTTAAAAGAATTCTTCCTTCTAAAGATGCTATATTTCATTAAAAGCTTTCTTTTGTTATTCCTATCTCTATCTAACAATCTTTTATAACCTTTGCTACTTTTGTCACTTTTTCATTTTGTAAACACTGTGCCATAACTGATACTCTTGTAGAAGTCCAGACTCCTCTTTATGTAAAAATTAGATAGTCTGGAGTCTCTACAACCAAGCATATGAAAAAAGTCCAGAGAATGCCAGAAAGGCATTACAGACCTGCTGGTAATGGGGAAGAGAATGACAGTTTTCTTGAATTAAATATGAGTTAGCCAAATGTGGCCGATCCCTAAGCTGAACTCAGCATATAGATACATTACCTTCTCCCCAACATGGGACATGACTACCAGGGATGAGCTTCCCTGACACTAAGGAATTACTAGCAAGCACCAACTACCAATGCAACTGGAAAAAGACCCTTGACCAAAAGGGGGACAAGATAAAGACAAATGAGTTTATATGGCTAAGAGACTTCAAAATGAGTCAGGAGGTCATTCCAGAGGTTATGCTTATGCACTTCTCAACAGGATCTCATTGACTGCCAAGGTAAATGTTACCTCAGATAGTGGGATCGTGAGGTCTCTGGAAACATCCAGAGACTATAGTCAGGGTAGATAGCTCAAGAGTTTGATGCCTTGCCAGTGGTCCC
The DNA here is from genome assembly GCA_029593785.1 of Cabassous unicinctus. Classification (NCBI taxonomy): domain Eukaryota; kingdom Metazoa; phylum Chordata; class Mammalia; order Cingulata; family Chlamyphoridae; genus Cabassous; species Cabassous unicinctus. Next base: position 28,029 of record JAQZBX010019909.1, read on the forward strand.
TAATTTGGAATTTATTCTCCCTGTGTGACAAAGTTGGACTCGGTTGTGGTTTTCCTAAATATGGGTCTTCTTACCATTCTATTTGAACCTATAATTTGGATTAGGGTTGATAGGTGTACATTCACGAGACTTAAATCTTTGGGCCATCCATATGCCAGCTGGGTTCTGAATCTCAACCAAGTTGCAACACCTACTCTCCAGTTCATTGGATTCACCCAGGACGACTAACAAGGAGATGAAGATGGACAATGACCATCCCAAGGAACAGAAAGACTCTACAATGGCAAGCAAGAGAGTCTCATCAATCTGCCCCATTGGATCTAAGGCCCCTCCAAATTAGAGGTGGAGTGGGCATCACCATCCCGGAATCTTCAGGATTGGGGAATGAACCGTGGACTAAAGTAGACACAGGTATTCTTCTATAGATTTACTGTGATTCTAGCAATGGAAGAAATTATATTATTGATGTGGAGGCAGTGGCCACTGCAGGTTCTGAGGGCAGTGAGAGGGAAAAACAGGTGAAATATGGGGGCATTTTGGGACTTGGAAATTCTCCTGAGTGACATTACAATGACAGAGAGAGGCCATTACATATCTTGCCATAACCTGTAAAAATGTACAGGAGAGAGTGTAAACTACAATATAAAATATAATCCATGCTTAGTGGCAATGCTCCAAAATGTTTTCATCAATTGTAACAAATGTATCACACTAATGAAGGATGTCGTTAATGTGGGAAAATGTGGGAGGTGTAGGGAGCTGGGCATACGGGAATCTCCTATATTTTTATGTAACAATTATGCAATCTAAATATCTTTTAAAAAAATAAATAATATATTTAAGAAAAATCTTAGTTAGCATTCAATGAAATAGGATGAATAGAGAAGGACATTGGTGAAATAAATTTTTAAGCCATGTATTGAGGCTCAACTATAAAATATTTGTAACATTTCTCTCTTCAAGCTGGCCTTGAATCAACTCATTACCCCATGGTGTGAAAAAATTTTTTCAGTCAATTAGGTGTTTAAAAAAACGAGCCAGACAGTTTTTATTTTCTCTGAAATTCCCTTGAGTGCAGTGATGATATCTACAGGCAAAGAACAAAGTGATATGATGGTTTCATAGTGTGGAAAAAAGAACATTTCAAGAAAAGAAAAGTATTGTGAAATGAAAACAAATTTCCAGAGCTTTAATTTCAATCATGTTCTAGGGCAATTTTATTGTTTCGTGATTTTGCCTTCAGCTCATCCACGTATATTCCCCAGGGCAAAGATTATTCTTAAATTGACCAATTAGAAGGAGCAGAAATCCCTCTAGTAAGCTCCTCTCTACCAACAGGACTCCTAAACTAATTACCAACATGAAAAATCTTAGGTCTCATAGAATCTGATAGAATAAAACCCAGAGACCTCCCTCCCACGTCAGCAAGTCCACTCTTACTTGCTAAGTTTGGATTATTTCTGCAGCTCTAGCAACTGAATTCTAGACACAAGGAAGAAAATCTCCATCTTTTTGACCCAGGTCTTAATCCTTTTTCCTCACTTCTCTACACCTTTTCCTTCATACAACCTCAAGGTGAAAATGGGTGGGAAAGGTGAGAGTAGGTTCTAACATGTGTGTCATCACTCTCTCTTCTAGTGAATTTCACAAAGGGATCCAGAAACCCAATTCTCTCACTTACTGAATGAGAGTGAATTATTCCAGGTAATTTAAGGTAAAGCACATGACTAAAATAAAAGGATTAAGGTGATAGTTCTCTCAAGCCTAATCATGAACCCCATCCCCCCACCACAACCACCAGTAATTTTCAGGTCCAGGCACATATTAGGGCTGAAATATATATGTACACATGCATATATATGTATTTCTATACGTCAGTGGCAAAGAATAAGACAACAGCCAAAAATACTACCAAGAGGAGAAACATAGAAAATAATCACCCAAGCACATGCTGAGTTAGTATGGGTCAAGCATTGTACTTAGTATCATACAAAAAACTAAATAACAGACTGTAAAATTGCTGTCACCCCACATGTTACATGGTGGTACAGACAAATGGCTCAAGCAAAAGTAAAGTTTGAGCCAAGTATAGAATGTTAGGCAGACTTTGAGTAAAGAAATATAAAACTTTAGTATGACACATGAAAGAAACATTGTTTTCAGTGTCTTGAGGGAAAAGTGACTGTGAGTTTTAAAGAAGCAGATAAGCTCAACCTAACATGAGAATCTATGTGAAAAGATTGTTGAATATGGAATTAGATTGACACTTTGGAAGCAAGTTTGATATGCCATTCTGAGTAAACACAGAATCCAAATATTCATTGTACACATTTTATTAAATAGCTACCACAGGCTAAAACTAAAATAGGTGCTGTGGAGACATGGAGAACTTAATCATAGATCAAGCCCCTAAAATATTCACAAGGCAGAAGGGGAGACCAGTAAAACACTGAAATCACAGAAGAATATGAAGCAAAATATGGGCACAAAGAAAAGGAAATTTCACAGAGTAATTGGTGCTTGATTCATGTCTTATAGGATAAATAGAACTCCAGAAATTTAAAATAAAGGGGAAGAGAGAGAAACTACATGTGCAAAGGAAGGTAAGTTTGGAGTGCATGGATTTTTCAAATATTCCTGGCGTGAGTTGTAGAAACGGTATGATTTAAGAGAAAAAGAAGAGTGAAATGGCAAAGGCCAGAAAAGAGAGGGACATGGGTGCCACAAGTTGGTGTTTGGAAGGTCCCTGAGAGTTTTTAAGCAATGGAGTAATATACTGAGGATTGTAATTTTTGAAGATTACTCCAGCAGATTAGCATAAGGATAGATTAGGTTGGGTAACTCTGGAAAGAGGGTAATCTCAGTGAAAGATAAAAAGTCTCATTTCGTGGCAACAAGGGGATTCAGTCATCTAACTCATTCTTGAATTTCATGAAGAAATATTCTTTTTGTGGCTTTGAAAAAAATTGGTGATCCAACTAAAATCCATTTACTTGCAAGGATCTTGGAGAGAGAAAATTTCTAGAAAAATTTCCATTATATTTACCCAAAATTAGTCACTCTATGATTTTTCCATATTTGATGTTGTCTTCTTACTGACAAACTCAGAGTCTATTTTTCTTTTTCAAAAATTAGAGCCATTTAATGAATTATATTATTTCTATGTAACATTCTCCATGCCAACAATCATAGATCCTTTAGGGAAATTCTTCTATAGCACATTTCCAGATTCTAACAAAACCCCCATCCCAAACACTTCAGTGGATCAATGAACCAATTTAAACGTGTTGCCTAAACAAAAAATGGTTTTCTGGCAAAACAGAAAGCACTGCACCTTTAGCTTTTGATGATATGGACTATATTTCTATTAAGGAAGCCAAATAACTCATTAGACATTCTCATGATGTCTTTATTGATCTATTATTCTTAATAGTGTGATCAAAGGAAAACCCTAGAATTTTATTACCTGCCAGTTCCCCAAATTTCCTCATCCTATAACTGAACAATTAAAATTTTAAAGAAATCCCCGGATTTTATATATCCCTATTAAATGTTATCTTTTTTATTCAGATATTATTTCTTGCCTGTGGAGATCATGTGAATTAGCTATCCCTGCCAGCTTTGAGTCATTGTTGATTTGCATTTTATTTAAGGGGCAGTAGAGTAAAAGGCTTAGGCATTGCATCTGGGTCTCGGTTTTGTAATGGTACAGCTCCACATTCTCTTGCAGTTTTCCTAATCACTCTGTGCCACAGTTTCCTCTACATTTACTGCATGTGTTTCCCCAGCTATTTAGCACCATTTTATTATGTGCAATTAATGTGTAAATTAGCTGTGATGACCCTCAATTTAGAGATGAGGAAAGGAAGGCTCAGCTGGAAGCTAACTTAATTGTAAAGGGCTCTATAGTTGACCAAAAAACTCTTGCTCTTTCCACGCGGACTTTTATGTGCTCTTGTGTCTTTGTTTGCATTTTCTAGTTGTTGCTTATTATTTAGAAAGATAACTCTTTTAAGAATGAAGAAACCATCAGTTACAGTATGCCTTCCATGTTCCAGGAAGTGGGGTAAGCCCTCCCCATAAATAATTTTAGTACATTTAACTCTCTCTAAGTCCTGAGAGGTGAGTATTATTTCTTTCATTTTAATACAAGAACATCCCTTACTCAAAGACCTCAGTGTAACTGCCTGGTAGAAGGTGAATGCAGTTAAGTTTAAACAGAATACAAAAACTGTGCTCATCACACTACACCAGATCTCCCACCTTATGTATATAACATTGCTCACCTCCAACCAATCTACAAATCCCAGTTTCCCCATGATGTTATATTTTCACATTTTATTAAAATAACCTTCGTTTGCTTTTACTGATCATACTTTCTCAAACTGATTACAAACTATTTAATCATCTTCCCTAGGTTTTTCCAAGGTTTATCATCAAACTTAGTGATATTTAATCCAATGATTCTGTTTTCTCTAGGTTTGAAAATTTCCATAATATTTTCCCTTCTGTTGATTAAGAATATCCATGATTGCAGATATTTGCAAGTTAACTCCACATATCGTGATGTCATTTCTATGAGTCTAAAGAATTAAACACATGCCAAAATATAAGGTACTCATTCTTAGTTGCTTAACAATATGACACTGAAATATTCTTCAGGAATTCTTTCTAGTTTAAAGCTATGCTCTTTCCTGAAGAAGATTGAGTGTATTTGGCAATGATTCTATTTCTTCCTTGTCTATTTTTTATTCCAAACAAAAATAAAAATGGTATTGTTTCTAGCATTTTCTAAGATCTTCTCTCATACTATATTTCTCAGTCTTTCTGAAATTACATTTCCAAGTTCATGGTATATGTTTTATTAAATCTAATTCAATTATATCATGTATACTCTTCCCATTTTTGGAATAAAATATTCTTCAAATTTTAGAGCATATGAAAATATTTGCTGCATGTGAAATACAAAGGACTGAGATTAAAAGGACAGAATAATGTTTAAAGGATAGACAACATAGTAAAAGTGATTTTTGTGGTATTTAGGAAAAGTCAATCTATTGATTTTATCCAAATTATTTTCATCTGGACAACCAGAATACCATGGGGAATAATGAACAATTAGGGTAGTAGTAGTAGTATTGTCACATAGCAATACTGATAATGGTTGTAAAATGTCTGACTATGTCTATGGAAATTGCATTTTGTTCAGGCAAACTTTACTATATTCATGAAAGTTAAAAGCTTCTTTGGGACTTGTTTTCAAATTAAGTTACACGAAAGTTTTGATTCTCCACAGAGTATAAAAAGCAAAGAAATTCTTAAAGCTTTTATTTATTTATTTAGTTAATCAGTCAGTTTCAATTGTATGGGTTTTTTTTTTTTT
>JAQZBX010019910.1:0-33421 GCA_029593785.1 Cabassous unicinctus
CCCCTGCTCTTAACAAATAAGCCATCCTTCCTTCTTATAGATGAATATTTTTCTCTCTTCATCTTTTGGCAAAGGCAACACTGGTAACATTCTGGCAATTTAAATTTCTTTTTTTATTTACAATATTTATACAACTATTTTCCTTAAAAATGTTTTTTCTCCACTGTCCTCTGGGTGATTGAGATTTACATGCATAGTTTTGTCATTTTTTGGTATGATGGATGGTGAACATTAGAAAGAACCCACTTTTTGATGTCACGGCATTGAGAAACCATGAAACCTTCAAAGTTTATGTCCAGTCGCTCCAAAGCTCTCCAGAGAAACTAAGGCAAGAGGCATCTAGGTGAAAACAATCTCATTATCAAATAAAAACTGAAGGTCAGTAGCCAGCTGACAATTCCCTTGACTATACTAGCAGTGAAAGGACATTGAAACCAAGAAAAGACTGATTTATTTCAAATTTTAAAATATTTAAGTTTGAGTTCAACTGGAGAAAATGTTGTAACTAAAATGAAACCCAAGTCTTTAAATTGAAAGGCAGTGTTTTGACAAATCAGGAAATGAGATGTGGGTGTCCTAATTTTTTTTTTCAAATGCAATGATAATATATCCAGAGGATGTGACCTGGGTAAAAGCATCCTGGAATCCTGAAAAGCTTTCCATTCCTCTAACTATAAATATATATGAGATCTCGCCTCCTTAGTATATAAAGTACCATTGTTTAACCATGGAGCCCAAGTTCTTCATGAACTGGATTCAACTTTCCTTTAAAAATTTCTGTCTGACTGCTTGTTTTCATCCACTCAGGATTGCCACTAGACTAGATTGCTCACATGATTAGGTCCCCCATAATAATGCTGAAAAACTTGGTAACTTCAGAATTGGGTATATAGCACTGTTCTATCACTATTTGTATTCAAAAATATTTTTTCTGAATCTCCTCAACTTGAAATCATATTATCATGTCTGGAATTTATGATTATAACAAACATGATATATAAAATATTGGGTTATAAAGACACTGTCTGCATGATTAATCTTTCTCTGCCACAACATCATTTGTTCATACAAGGAAGTATATTTGAGATGTATTTACTAAGTTCATTTTTCAAATATAATTTGGGCAAAACCAGAAATGCATGGACAAAGCCAAGTACTAAACTTTTGTCTCTAAAGAAACAAAGAATGTATAAAATAAAATTTCTGGTAAATTGCTCAAAAATTCTTCCCAAAGGAAGAAATATTTTAATGAGACCTCAAAAAATTAGATGCACTGATCCAGATGGCAGCTCACTGTGGGGGTACAGAGAGAGAAGAGAACACTCCCATCAAAGAAATAGCATGTATCAGAATCCTCACATGGGGGAGAGTCAGGTGAGTTCAAGGAAAAAAGATAGATTAAATAAATGTTGGGTGGGGTGAGGCATAAGCAGAGGAGCTAGAACTGTCACCTGATCACAAAGCTTATTCAGAGCCATACTAAGGATACTGGCCTTTAAACCAACACAAATGGAATCATTGTGAGGAAGCCATTTGATCAGATTTGTACATTCAAAGTTCATTCTGTCTACAGGCTATGAAATAAACTGAGAGAAATTTAAGGTTCCCTCCTAACTAGAGTTTTTCTGAAATCTTCATCCTCTGTCACGTTTTAAGACTAATCCTTCCATAAAGGCAGGAAACGGATGCATTATGAAGTTCTAGAAAGAATGACTAAAGGCTGTATAAACAGACTCATGCTAGCAGACAGGACCCAAGAATTCTCAGTCTCAGCTTCTCTGCCATACAGAAATTTATGATTATATCGTAATTTATCCTCAAGGTAATGGGGAAGTCCCTAAAACAATGTCCTTTCAAAGTAAGCATTGGTCACAAAATATTTCTCTCTCTATTTTTCAAGAAACTTCAAATTCTTAGATAAATGAATTTGATGAAAGCTTTTAATTCTACATTAGAGGATCCAGTATTTTGGTTATCATTTTGACTTCTGAGTGAAATACAATTTTAGCACAAATTAATCACATTATGTTTCAGTACCAAAACTCTGTTTAAAGTAGAATCAGAAAGATGTAAACTAATCATAAACCAATGATCTGTTTGTGTTTTACAAAAAAATGGCTACATTTCTTTAAGGCCCTGATGTCAAGATTTGAGTCTGCTTTTCCACACCTTGAATTGGGGATGACATTTTGGTTTCCTTTGGCCAATAGTTTGCACCAAAATCTGTGTCATGTGACTTCCTGGCAGCCTGGGACTCAGAGGTTTTGAATGTTTCTTTTTTCCCTTTTAGAATTCTGCCTTCATTATGTAAAATCAATTGGGTTAGCTTTTTGGACATCTGGTCAGGTTCTCTCTCTCCTTAGCTGATAGCAAGCTGGGTCCAGGACATGAGAGTGGGGCCATTCTAGATCATCCAGCTCCATCTGAGTGAATAGACCCTTGGGCCAGCCCAGCTGAGAGCAGACAGGTCTGGCACAGGCAGAACACACAACTGAAATGGTACCTGATCTAATCCTTATTTCATGACTTGGAAACTGTAATCTAGGAGAGTCCTTTAACAACACTCCCACCTAAATATCTTCACCTTTAAAGAGGTAAGGTTTATCTATGTAATAAGATATATTGAGGATTAAGGAAAACGTAGGTAGAATGTGTATTTCGGTGTATGAAATAAAATACTTATGAAAAGGTAGCTATTTTTAATCCAAGTGTAAAGAATAATACCACACTTATAATTGAGGCAGAGAAAGAAAAATAAAAACAAGTTTCTATTAAAAACAGTAGAAGCACAATACAGGATGCTATTCAGAATCTTCCTAAAATATTTTAGTTTACTATTTTTGTCACATAGTCTCTATGATTTGAAAAAGGAGATCCAGGCTTAGAAGTATATAGTTCACTGGCCTAGAACTAAGAAGTCCTTTGTTTGAGAATCAGCCTGAACACTAATTGCCTGTATTATTTTAAGAACCTCACCATTCCTATCCAGAACAAAATTTACTCATGAAAATTTTGGATGATCATAAAAACCACTGTACAGATAGGACACCAGATATTAGAGTGAAGAAAGGCAAAATGTCAAAAAAATTTTTAAATGTTTTTCATTGTTTTATAAAATACCAGCCTTTTAATTATATTTTATTTTTAGTTTTTTAAATTTTTGCATATTTTATTTCTTATATTTAAACTTATAATTTCATTTTCCTATTAATTGTATTTGGCTATTTTAATGGCTTCATTTTTGAAGAAGCTTTGCATCATAGAAGGGTTACAATTTGGGCACGGGAGGATCAATTGTGTGGAGTGTCAGTGATGGGGTATACATGGGAGGAAGTTCACCTGAGCATACATATAAGGCATAAAAATTGTTCAAATGTTCACAGGACATTGCCACAGTGGGTGGAGACTCACACAATAAACTGAGAGAATATTAAATTCCCATCCTGGAGAGGTCTTCCATATTCTCTAATAGAGCAGCAACAGCCTCCCAAGTGCAGGGGCAATGACTGTCAAAGGAGGATTATCATCTGATGGGCCATTGATATTGACGTCTAGGCTTATGAACCTTTGCTCTTGAAATTGAAACTTAGCCTATTATTTTGGGGTGCCTAAGAGCTGCCTCCTGAGACCCTCCTTGTTGCTCAAATGTGGCCTCTCTCTAAGTCAAACTCAGCATATAAATGCATTACCATCCCACCAGCATGGGACATGACTCCCAGGGATGAGCCTCCCTGGCACCGAGGGATTGCTACCAAGCACCAACTAGCAATGTAACTGGAAACATACCTCAAATAAAAGTGGGGAAAATGTAAAGACAAATGAGTTTATATGACTCAGAGACTTCAAAGTGAGTAGGGAGATCATCCCACAGGTAACGCTTATGCACATCTCAGCCGGATCTCATAGACTGCCAAAGTGGACACTACCTCAAATAGTGGGACTCCTGAAGGCTTTAGAGACACCCAGGTCCTATGGTCAGGATGATAGCTCTGGAGTTTGTTGCCTAGCCCATAGGCCCTATATTGGAGTTTGTGCTCCTGAGAGTGACAGAGTTGGACTCAATTATGTCTTCCCTACACATGGTTCATCTGTCCCTTCTATTTAAACCTATACTTTGTGCTGGGGTTTGTAGGTGTATGTCCAGAGACTCGAGTCTTTGGGCTATCCATGTGCCAGCTAGGCCTGGAACCTCAGTTGAGTTGCAACACCTACTCTACAGCACATTGGACTCACCAACAACAACTAGCAAGGAAATGATGATGGACAATGACCATCTCAAGGTACAGAGAGAGTGTGCAACTGAAAGCAAGATAGTCCCATCCATCTTCCCCATGGGATATAAGCCTCCTCTCAATTAGAGGTGGAGTGGACATCACCTACCCAGAATCCTCAGGATAGGGTAAAGAACTATGGACTTGAGTGGACTTGTTGGTGTTCTACTATAGACATATTGTGATTCTAACGATGGAAGAAATTACAACATTGATGTGGAGCTGGTGGCCACTGGAGGCTCTGGGGGCAGGGAGAGGGAAAAACAATTGTAATATGGGGGCTTTTTCAGGAATTGGAAATCATCATGAGTGACATTGTAATGACAGATGTAGGCCATTTTATATCATCACATAACATGCAGAACTGTGTGGGAGAGAGTGTAGAGTACATTGTGAAATTTGCTCCAAGCTTAATGGCAAAGCCCCAGGATGCGTTTGTCTATTGCAATGAATTTGCCACACTAGTAAAGGTTGTTTGTGTGGGAGGATGTGGGAGTTGTGGGGAGTAGGGCATATGGGAATCCCTATATTTTTTGTGTAGTGTTTATGTAACTTAAGTATCTTTTAAAAAAGAATTCAGAAACTCAACTATGGGAATATGTTGTGGAAAAGAGTTTAGCAATCCTTTCATATACATATACCTTTTCAGATATGGAAGTTAACACCGTTTTACTTGAAGTGAAAGACACAATGTACTTAAGATTACAACATTGTTTTTACTTCAAGATATGCATTTTTATAGTTGCTTTCCTAAAATTCAATTACATTAGCTTGTGTGTATTTTCTAATTCCTGATTCTTTGAGTTGTTTTTCTGCAAATAATTAATGGCTCTTAACATTTTGTAATCAAGTCCTATTTAGTAACTTGATAAAAGAAAAGATAGCCCCACCAAAATGCACATCTGTATAAACATAAAAATTTAGAGTGATTAAAAAACATCAGAAATCTACCCATAGTATTTCTAGTTATGATACTCATATTAAACTTTCCACTCTTATAAGATGCATAAATTTCTTTCCAGTGTTAACATTTTATAAGTATAAGAGATGACTAGTAGATATATCAAAGTTAGTTTGTTTAAAACGGAATTCCTACATTTCATTTACAAAAATTGATCAATCTGCTCATTCCCCAGATCAACTAATAAAATTCCACACTTGCAACTTCACAAGGTAAAAATTTGGAATAGCCTACTCACTTTCCCCCCTAAGTTCTCTTCAGTCTTTCAGGAAACCCTGGTGTAATTACCTTCATAACATATCCTGAATCTGACCATTTCTCAGCATCTCCACTGCTATCAACTGGGTCCAAACACATTATTTTGGCCAAGCATATTGCAATAATGCCCTAACTAGTCTACACCCTTATTCTCCTGTTCTCTATAGCCTACAGTCCTTTAATAAAATGTCAGGTCATGACCCTTCTGTACCCTATATATACTCTCATTTCACACTACAGCCAAATTCCAAGCAATGTCCCCAAGTTCCTCTCTAAGCTGGCCCTTAATTTATAAGTATTTTCATCTTCTAACATAAGCCCCAACATGCACTCTGTTTCATTTTTGTTGTATTTCTCACTGTTTTTCAAAAATTCCAACCATGCCACAGCATCAGAAATTTTGAACTGTCTCTTCCCCCTTTCTGGAACACTCTTCTCTCAAACAGCTGCTTTAACTCCCCTTAAAATGCCATTTTCTCATTTTAATCTCTCTGTTTAAAACACCTTGCATGCCTCCACTTAGACTCTCCATCCTTGTTACAAGATTCAGATCTTACTCTATATTCCTTCACATCTATTGTATCCTTCTAAATCCTGTTTATTAAATTTATCTTTTTCTCACACCATAATGCAATAGCCACAAAGGCAGAACACTTTTAAATTTTTTATCTCCAGCACATTGAACAGTTTCTAGTAAATAATTTGCACTCTATAAATATTTCCAGGAAGAGCAAATGTGAAATTCCACCATCAGTTGAAATTTCACTGCTCCATGTACCCTAAAATGAATAAGAAGAAACAGTAAATAAAAGAGGGGGCTCATTCTCAAGAAATCAAATCCATCTTGAATTTGAAATAAATTCAATTAACATGTAAATGTGAATTAAAAAGGCATTGAAAATATCAGACATGAATGACTTCTCAAAATGTGTCTCTTATAGCCCTGCTCTCTTTACTGGGGTGACTCAAAATTCTTTAGAAATATTAAATCCCTGTTGAATATAGTAATCATATTGGCAAATGAAAATATCATCCTCTGATAGCCTTGGAAGCACCAGTAAGTGTCAAAAGCATGCTATATTTTTGGTCCTCTTGATTTCTCCACTATGGAACTGAATATATGGTAGCCCCACTGCAATTACCAGACTGAATTAGCAATTGAAGATGAGGGTCAAATACATCATTGGATGGTGCCTTATTTTAGAAGGGAACATATGAGTGTCAGAGTGTGCATGTGTATGTGTGTTTTCATGTTTTTGTGTGTATACGTTTGTGTGTGTGGGGTTCTGGAAGATCTGTGATCCTTTGAGAGCCAAGCCACACTCTGCAGTCTCATTACTAATCTTAGCTGAGGATACAGAAAGGCTTGGCTGTTTGAAGCTGGATGGATCTGAGAAAATAATGTTCTTAAAGCTAATTCACCCCTGTTATGTAAACCGACTGCAGATGGAAATTTTTCCTTAGATTCAAGTAAAAGACTTTTATTTTGATTAGATCACTTCATTAGGGCTTGACCAAGGGTGGGTCTTAGAAGTGGCAGACACAGAAAAAAGCTACAGAAACAGAGGGAAATCCACTAAGCAGAGAGAATGCCTCAAGAGCAAAAAACTGAAAGCAATGTGGACCAGAGGTAAAGGAAGGGACCGGCAGAGCCTCCATTTTGCCTTGCGATATGGCAAAAGTCCAGTATTAACATCAGGCAATCTTTGAGGAGAGAGCTTCAACTCATCTCTGGATTTGGACATTTTTCTCAGCCTCAGAGCTGTAAGCTCTGAAAATCCCATTGTAAAAGCCGACTCATTTCTGTTGTATTGCATTGTTAGCCTTAATAAACTGAAAGCGAGGCCAAAATTTTTTCTACCCCTAATCCCAAGTACTTACACTTGGATAGAGAAGTAATTTCCTGGAAATATCACTCTTTTCCCTATCCTCTGATGTTTCGGACTGCCTTTGCTAGATGTGATATATGTATTTCATCAACATTCCTTTAGGATCCTTCCATACAGCATGCCAGAAAAGTTTCAATCAGTTTCCAAAGACTATAGTAAACAAGAATGAGAAAAAAATTAATAGATAAAACATTTTTCTAGTTCATAATAGGTAATTTTCTTACACTTTGTAACTCATTCTCTCCCCAAAAAGTATTGTGGTAACTTTGAAAAAACAGAATTTATCAGTTTACTCTCTTGGTTAATTTACTATGAATGACATATTCAAAACAAGTCATTAAGAAACATCTAAGCTTAACAATAATCCCAAAACCAGTTGTATTATTTCCATTTTCGCATTTACACATTAAAAATGCATACAGGCAGTTTTGATTTTTAAGTTCACAACTTTTACTTTATATTTATTGTTTATGTATGTTCATGTATGAATGATATACTTCAATAAAATTTTATTAAAAATATTTATAGACAACTTATAAATTGTCAGGTAAAAGTAAAATTGATTTTGTTTTTCTTTTAAATATCTCAAAATATAAACAGTTTTACAGACTATATTCCAAGCAAAGAAATAGCAGTTTTTCCAAAAGCCACAGCCATATTTATACTACAATATTTTAAAGTTATACACAAATACATTGGTACACAGCTTAAAAAGACAAATGAAAACGGGTGTTTCTCCATTTTCTAATGATTTCCTGTTTTCCTGTTTAATTTATTTCTGATAGTTCCAGATGATCACAATGACATGGACATAATTTGTAAAAAAATATAGCCATTGTTTACCGAGTATGTTCATTTAAAAAACATGGGCTCTATCCAACATTTTCTTGGGGGCATCTTTTACATCTTTATTTCTTAAGCTATAGATCAAAGGGTTTAACATTGGAATCACCACAGTATAGAACATGGACACCACTTTATCCTGTTCCAGGGCATAGCTAGTGCTTGGTCTGGAGTAAATGAAGAGAATTGAACCATAGTACAAGGTGACGGCTGTCACATGAGAACCACAAGTGGAAAAAGCCTTCCGACGGCTTTGGTTAGAGCAAATGTTCAAATTGGCAGTAATGATGAAGAGATAGAAGGCAAGAATAAGTATGGTGGGAGCGATGAGATTGGAGGCAATTGTGAAATAGAGCACAGACTGGTAGCTCTCCTTCACATCACATGCCAATTTCACAGGGGGTGCAGATCATAGAAGAAATCATCGATGACATTGTTGCCACAGAAACTCAGGGTAAATGTCTTGCTGGTGATGTTTGTTGAGTTAATAAAGCCACCAAAGTATGAAGCTGCAACAAGACTGGCACATAACCTTGGGGACATTGCCTGGGAATGAGGCAGGGGGTTGGAGATGGCCACATAGAGGTTGTAAGCCATAGCAGACAACAAGTAACACTCACTAAAATCCAGCCCGGCTGCAAAGAAGAACTGAGCTAAGCAACCACCAAAGGAAATGCTTTTGTATTTAGAGATGCAGATCATCAGAATTTTGGGGACAAAGACAGAACAATAACAGAGGTCCAGGAATGAGAAATTCCTGGTGGAGAAATGCATAGGTGTGTAGAGGCGAGAATCAGCACAGATCAGAGAAATCAGGGTGATGTTCCCCAAGATAATGAAGACATAAATTATGAGGAAGATAAAAAAACTACTCTCTGCAACTGCAAGTCAGCTGTGAATCCTAAAAGAATGAACTCTTTCACTTTGGTGAAGTTTTTCGCCTCCATTGATTTTGGATTTCTGTAGTCTTTCTGTTTAAAAAGACCAATAATTTTGTTATAACAATAAAACAGCATACCCCTCATTCCATCATTTGCCATTATAGAGCTTTAAAAAATACAAGCGACACACTTACATGGGTCTTGGTGAAAAATAATCATGCGCACGTGCCATTCCTTTTTGAATAGCTGAGGAACCATTTCTATGCTGCTGTCTTAGGATCTCAGTTATGGTGCCCACTTATATTTTTAATCTAATTTGTCCTCATTTCATAGGGAAGACAGGTTGTTTGTAATCTCTTCTGCTTGTACTTATGGTGTTTGAGCACCATATAAATAATATTAAAAAGAGAATTTGCAAGTGTACTATGATATCTTTTCCCTTGCTATTTCTCCAGACATGTACATGGAGAAGCAAAATTTATTTTACTAACTTTATTTCAGAATCTTCTCAGAAGTTAGATTATAATTTCTTTGAAGGCAATTATTATATTTTATTCAAAACTTTCCCCCAAAACCAAGCATAAAGGTTGAAATGGGATAGAAAATGTGAATTTGTTGAATAAAATACTAGATTTATTTAGATAACTGGAATTTTTTGATCATCACTCTATGTATGATCCTCAAATACTCCTTGGATAGAAGTAGGGAAATATTAATTAATGGATAAATGTGTTCATATTTTTGGCTTCATTTTCTATGCAATTAAGAGCTCAAAAACCTTGGCTTAATGAACAGTTATAGAAATGGAACACTGAGAATCCCTTTCCTTAGAGGTAAAAACAGGAGACTTCAATATTGCTGTTACTGAGGGAACTGCTATCTCAGCTTATCTGTGTGAAAATCCAGAGGATCCCTACTGCCACAGACCACAAAGAAGAGCAAAAATTGCAATTGCCAGAGTTCTCCATTGGCAGAGGGCCATAATTTGAGCTCTAAGTGCATGGCTTAAAATATTTTATGCTACAAAAAAATTCTTCTTTTGGCTATTATGCCCAGCAATGAACCTAAAATTGTGCTACAAAAATAAAGAATGCTTTCTTAGACAGCTCCTCTTTGATGAGAGGCAATTTCTTTCCATTAGAATAGTAAGGCACTATAAACTTCTTTTATTTTTAAAACAAAGTTTTGTTATAATTATGTTAAAGTAAAAGTTCTTCATAATAACTGAAATATGATGGGAATAAGATATTTTAGTTTCCTTCATATTGTTAGGCTGTTGAATGCTAAGTGCTGTTTTTGTTGTTGTTTTGTTTTTGTTTCTGTTTTTTTAAAGTTATTTTTTTAGCAAAATGTATTCCCTGGAAACAGCCAAATGCTGAGAATCAGGAGACCTGGGTTCTGACCTCAGTTATCCATTACCAGGTTTAAAAGGAATCATCACCTGAACTCTATTGGCTCACGTGTCTTTCTTAGGTCAGAAGGACTTTATGAGTTCAAATGACATCACAGATGTGAGAATAAACTTTGAAAACTTAGAATTTTTAAAGTGGATATGGTGTTCTCTATAATTATATAACTTCATCTCAGAAATTTCTCCTTCATATATATTTGCATTAACTCCCAAGGGTTTCCAATTGTACCTATGTATGACTTCATAATTTCATGTTTTTATGTGCAGAAATTACCCATTCATATTTATTGCCCTTTTACACATGCTGAGAAATTGCAGAGTTTGTTTGCAAAGAACAAATTGGGAATGAAAATTGCAAGAGACAGTTTTTCCCTAACATTTCTTCTTTAGCTATCAAAGTATAAAATCAATATATACAAATGTATACTTATATGAATATGTGTATCAAGACATTTGCACATAAATGTGGTTTTAAGGTGGCTACTGCAAGACAAGTAAATCGCATGAATTAAAAATGTGTGAAGAGGAAAAACAAAAACAAGACATAAAAATAGAAACCAAGATGAAAACCATTAGGCACCAGTTCTAATCCATGACTCTGGGTGGACACCAAATGATCTGAAACTTTCTACAGCTGTGTATATTCAATTGAGAATGTCCATAAGACTAACAATCAAGCACAGTTATGGGAAATATATTGCCTTTCTTAATATTAATTTCAAAAATCATTTTTCTAGAGATTCCTTATAATGAGAAAGAGTGAAATATAATGCATAATTATTTAATAGTTTGCCTATACATTCTAATCTGTATAGAAATAAAGGAGAGTTTTCTTGAGCTATGTTTACTTTCCATTAGTTCATAGATATAAAGTTGACCCCATGCTTTGTTGGGTTTGAAGTGTGCTGCAAAGCTCTCTCCACAAAAATATATAATCTTGCCTTCCCGTCTATAAAACATCTTTCTTCACCAGAAGGCTTTCTAAGAAGTAGGTGCTTCTCAGAGTGGCCACAAGGAAAGGAGATGATCTCAGTGGGATTTCTAAGTGCTTTCAAGGCTTAATACACCTATTGTCTGTGACATTCCCTTTGGTAGTTTAATCAGATACTCTTTGAATTGCATATTAATTATAGCTGTTCAGTATCATACTAAATGATGTATGATTTCACTCCCTCTTTTAAGGGGCTCCTATCCTATGCACTGTGTAATGTAGAAAAAGAAACATTTTAATTATCATGAAAGTTTGGCCCAATTCAAGGTTTCTACACATAAACTAATACAACCCGGGTAGGGTACAAGCAGAGGCAACAGTTGGCTACAGAGTGTTTATGATAATAGAAATATCCATCAAGTTCATGTCAAATCTTATCTAATTCCCGTTTCACTGACCAAGGAATTAAGGCCTGAAGAGAGGGCATTCACAGCTCTTTAACTTACTTCATCAAATATGATTTTAGAAAAAAATCTTATTTCAAACAGTTGAACCACATTATTGTCTCATTACATTAAGAATCTTTCTAGTCTTTTGCCTATATTGCGATTGACTGTACTTCTTCCTCTGGCTAATTAAACACTATGCTTACTGTCAGGAATAGGAAGAGTCACTTGATTGTAATTTGGCTTAAGTCCAGAATATCTGACCTTACCTTAGACTAGAGAATGCCCTCTACTCACAGCAAGCATCCTTTTTCCAGTGGTAACAATCCTGGGAGAACATATAAGATTGAGCATCCTTTTGGGGTATGCTGCTAAACAGGATCTTCAAGTACTGTTCTGGTGCCAAGTGACCAATTATGATGCTCACTTATCTTTCTGGAATGAAGGAGAGAGAGATCATTCATCAGGAATATAATGGTCAAATTAAAATAAGATTAATTTGTGAATGATATTTATGTTTTACATAAAAAGAAACTGGCAGAAAATAATAACCTAACAGGATAAAGCACACATAACAAATTCTCAAGATTTATTTGTAGTTCATAATGATTCTGAAAATTGTAATGAAGAGGCAAAGACCACAGAAAATCAGTCCTGAGACATTTTAATATTATTTGATAAAATTGTCCCATTTTTCAAATAATGAAAATGAGACAATGAATTTATTGATTACCCCAAAATCATATGGTTACTGCAAATGTTATTTACACATCAAACCATGAGTACATTTATTCATTCAAAACATGGAATACTTATCAAGTACATCTTATGAGTAAGATAAGTAAGATGTTGGAGGAGTTTAGGCAATGATGCAAAGTAAGGATTTAGGTTAGCTTATTAAGTGTTAAGAGGCAAGGTCAGGACAGAGGTTGTCTAAGTATGAATCCTGGGTCTGCAATTTACTGTTTGCATGGTGAAGAGAAATACATTTAAACTTACCAAGTCCCCAGTTTTCAATATTAACTAAAAACATCAAAAGGCAAGCAAAACAAAAATAATATAAAGAAAATTGTAGAGGGAGTGAGACAGAGTTTGTCCTTGTGTAGCTTACAACCTCATGGGGGTGAAAGTCAAATAATTATAATAATCTATAATTATACATTATAAGTGCTGCAAGGAAAACTATAATATAACATGGAGTACATTAGAAGTGCTGACATAGTGAGGGATCTTAGGGAGGATTTATCTAAGAGAATATTTAGCCAGAAAACTGAAGGATGATAATAGGATTTGACTAACCAGAGAGATTGATGATGGTGGAGTGGCAGGTTCAGGGAGGACAGAAAGCAGTCCTGCAGAGGCTGTATCAAGTGTCAAGTTCTAATGTGAGAAAAGGCACTGTGTATTCAAAGAAGAAGCAAAGGCAGTACAAATGGTAATAGAATAATTTCATTTTCTGTTTCAATTTTTATTTTCTAGTTTATTTTCTAATTCTTTAATTCTATTTCTCTGTGTAACTGCAGGAGCCTTTGGCCCACACAGACTGAATAGTCAGACACCTATAGATTCATCCCCACCCCCAAGTAGGATATGAAGGGAGCTGGGTTTCCTCAGCCTTTCCAGCCAATAGCAGGGACTTTTAGCCTGCATGGACTAGACTGTTGAATGCCTGTGAATCTACCCCCAAACCCAATAGAATAGAAGGGGTCTGGCATCTCCACAGCCTCTCTGGGCAATAGTAGGTACTTTTGGCCTACAGGGACTGAACTGTTGAGTGCCCATAGATCCACTCCCACCACCCAGTAGAATAGGAGGGGGCTGGTGTTTTCTCAGGTTCTCCAGGCAACTGTGAGTACTTTCAGCCTACAGGGACTGAACTGCTGGGCATCAGTGGTTCCTTTCCCACCCCCTAAAAAACAGAGGAGACAGTGCCCCCTCAGCCTTTCAGGGCTACTGCATGTATATTCAGACATACAGATTAGATTTTGGGGCACTCCAGAGGGCCCATCCCCTCCCCTGACTGGGAGGGATGTTGACTGGTGCTACATCAATCTACCTGGGCAACTGTGATCATTTTGGACCCACATGGTCTAGATTGCTGCTCAGAACTGCAGTTCCATTCCTGCATCAGGTAAAGGAGAAGGGCTGTGAAGCTTCATCAGTATGTCATGGGCAAGTATAGGTAGTGTTGGCCTGCACAACTTGGATTATTACACATGGCTGCAGCTCTGTACCTACCCAAGGCAGAGGAGAAAGGTGGAAGAAGCTTCATCAATTCCTGGGGCAATGCAGGCAACTTCAGCTTCCATAGCTTACAGCACCAACCACACCCTCACCTCCTACTACACAAACAGCAAAAGAAAAAAGAAAAGAAAGCCCTAAACTAAAGGGAGAAACTGCACCGAGAATAAATACATCTAGTAAGCCGGATGCCAAGAACCAACAAAAAATTACAATCCATAGCAAGAAACAGGAAGAAATGGCCCAGTTAAAGTAGCAAGATAAGCCTCCAGAAGACAAAAAGGAGTTGAGACAACTAATCATGGATGTTCAAACAAATCTCCTTAATAAATTCAATGAGATGTCTAAATAGATTAAGGACATTAAGAAGAAACTGAGTGAGCAAGAAGAAGAATTTGAAAACATACATAGAAAAATAACAGATCTTATGGGAATGAAAGGCATAATAAATGAGATTAAAAACACACTGGTGGCATATAATAGCAGATTTGAGGAGGCAGAAGAAAGGATCAGTGAACTTGAACATATGCCTCTGAATGTGAACACACAAAATAACAGATGAAGAAAAGAATGGGAAAAAAGTGAACAGAGTCTCAGGGAAATAAATGATGTCAAAAGGCATGAAAACATATGTGTCATGAGTGTCCCAGAAGGAGAAGTGAAGGGAAAAGGGGCAAAAGAAATGTTTGAAGAAATAATGGTAAAAAATTTCCCATTCCTATTGAAGGACATAGATATCTATGTCCAAGAAATACAAGGCACTGCCATCCAAATAAATCCAAATAAACCAACTGTGATACACATACTAATCAGATTGTCAAATGCCAAAGACAAAGAGAGAATTCTGAGAGCAACAAAAGAAAAGTGATGCATAACATATAAGGGATACCCAATAGGATTAAATGCCAATTTTTTATCTTCTTGCTTCATTGAAGCAAGAAGGCAGTGATATGATATGTTTAAGATAAGGCAATAGAAAAACTGCCAGGCAAGAATTTTATATCTAACAAGATTATCTTTTAAAAATGAGGGTAAATTTAGAATATTCATAGACAAACAAAACCTGAGACTTTATAACAAAAAGACTGGCTTTGCAGGAAATACTAAAGGTACTTTACTTTCACAGCCTGAAAAGAAAAGACAAAAGAGAGAAGCTTGGAAGAGTGTCTAGAAATGATGATTATATCAGTAACAACAAATGAAATCATCAAAAGAGTGATGAAAATAAAATGACAGATAAAATCTAAAGGTCAAAATGGATGAAACAAGAACTGCCTTTATTTCATAGTAATAACATTGAGTGTTAATGGATTAAAGGTCCCAATCAAAAGATACAGACTGAATGGATAAGAAAATATGAGCCATCTATATGCTATCTGCAAGGGACTAACCTTAGACCCAAGGATACCAATAGATTGAAAGTAAAGGTTGGAAAAAGAGATTCTATGCATACAGTAGCCAAAAAAAAAAAAAAAAAAAAAAAAAAAAAAAAAAAAAGCTGGAGTAGCTATACTTATATCAGATGAAATAGACTTTAAAAACAAAACTGTTATTAGCGACAAGGAAAGGCATTACATATTAATAAGAGGGTGATTCATCAGGAGGAAATAAAAATCATAAATGTATATGCACCTAACCAGGATACCCCCAAGATACATAAAGTAAACACTGGTAAAACTGAAGGGATAAATAGACATGTCTACAATAATAGTTGGAGACTTCAGTACACCACTATCAGCATTGGATAGAACATCTGGGCAGAGGATCAATAAAAAACCAGAAAGCTTGAATAATATGATAAGGGGACTAAACCTAATAAACATACAGAACATTGCACCCCAAAATAGTAGTATATACCTTCTTTTTAAGTGCTCATGGATCTTTCTTCAAGATAGACAATATGTTGAGTCACAAAGCAGATATCAGTAAATTAAACAAGAATGAAATTATACAAAGCACTTTCTCTGATGATATTGAAATAAAGTTGGAAATCAACAAGAGGCAGAAAAAGGGAAAAATCACATATAAAGAGAGGTTAAAAAACACACTCTTAAATAATCAGTTGGTTAAAGAAGAAATTTCAAGGGAAATCAGTAAATATCTCGAGAAGAATGACAATGAGGACAAAACATATCAGAACCTGTGAGAGACAGTTAAGGCAGTGCTGAGAGGGAAACTTATAGCTCTCAATGCTTACATTAAAAAAGAAGAAAGAGCTAAAATCAAGGACCTAACTACACAGCTGAAGGAACAAGAAATAGAACAGCAAACTAATCCCAAAGCAAGGAGAAGGAATGAAATAACAAAGATCAGAGCAGAAATAAATGAAATTGAGAAAAAAATAGAGAGAATTAACAAAACTAAAAGTTGATTCTTCAAGAAGATTAACAAAATCGACACACCCTTAGCTAGACTGACTAAGAAAAAAAGAGAGATGATGCAAATAAATGAAATAGAAAATGGGAACATTACTACTGACTCCACTGAAATAATAGAGATCATAAGAGAATACTATGAACAACTTTATGCCAAAAGAGTAGACAATGTAGATGAATTTAAAAAATTCTTAGGAACTTACAACCTGCCTGACCCTAGAATAAATAGAAGACCTCAACAAACCAATCACAAATAAAGAGATTGAAGCAGTCATCAAACAACTCCACAAAATGAAAGGCCCAGAAACAAATGATTTCCCAGGTGAATTCTACCTAGCATTCAAAGAAGATTTAATACCAACCTTACTCAACCTCTTCCAAAAAATTGAATAACTAATGCTACCAAACTCATTCTACGAAGCCAATATCACCCTAATACCAAAGCCAGATGGAGATATTACAAGAAGGGAAAATTACAGACCCATTCCTCTGGTGAATATGGATGCAAAAATCCTTGGTAAAATGCTTACTGATCGAGTCCAACAACACATTAGAAGAGTTGTTCATCATGATCAGGTGGGTTTTGTACCAGGCATGCAGGGAGGTTTGGAATGGGGCAATCAATCAGCATAATGCACCACATTAATCAATCAAAGAAGAAAAATCACATGATCTTATTGACTGGCATAGAAAGAGTATTTGACAGAGTACAGCATCCTTCCATGATAAAAAATACTACAAAGAATGGATGTTGAGGGAGGTTTCCTCAGCATGATAAAGTCCATATATGGGAGGCCCACAGATGCCATTGTACTCAAAGGCGGAAGCCTGAAAGCTTTCACATTGAGATGAGGGACAGGGCAGGGATGCCCACTGTCACCACTGTTGTTTGGTATGGTGCTGGACATTCTGGCTATAACAATCAAGAAAGACAAAGACATAAAAGGCATCCAAATCAGAGAGGAAGAGGTGAAACATTCACTGTTCACAGATAATGTAGTCCTGTATCTAGAAAACCATGAAGGATCTACAACAAGGGTGCTAGAGCTAATGGATGATTTTGGTAGGGTGTCAGGGTGCAAGATCAATACACAAAAATCGATGGAGTTTCTATACAAGTGTAATCCACAATCTGATGAGGTGGT
Source organism: Cabassous unicinctus (assembly GCA_029593785.1). Lineage (NCBI taxonomy): Eukaryota > Metazoa > Chordata > Mammalia > Cingulata > Chlamyphoridae > Cabassous > Cabassous unicinctus. The sequence goes on from JAQZBX010019910.1 coordinate 17,653, forward strand.
CAGGGAGAGAATTCCATTTACAGTGGTGGCTGAAAGAGTCAACTATTTAGGAGTGGGCTTAACTAAGGATGTGGAGCACTTGTATCCAGAGGGCTATGGCACATTGCTAAGGCAAGTCAGGGGGGACTTAGATAATTGGAAGAACATTCCATGCTCATGGATTGGAAAACTGGGTATCATTGAGATGTCAGTTCTACCCAGGTTGATGTACAGATTCGGTGCAGTCCCAATGAAAATATCACCAGCATTTTTTAAACAAATGGAGAACACAATTGTCAAGTTTGGAGGGGTGGGAGCCCCTGAATAGCCAGAAACATCTTAAAAAGGAAACATGAAGTTGGAGTACTCTCACTTCTGGACTTTGGATCATATTGCCTATCTACAGTGGTAAAAACAACATGGTATTGGCATAGGGATGGACATGTAGACCAAAGGGGCTGAACTGATGTTTCAGAGACAGTCCCTTATATCTATGGTCAGGTGATTTTGACCAGCCTTTCAGACCCACCCAGCTGAGGAAGAACAGTCTATTCAATGGATGATGCTGGGAGAGCTGGATATCCATGGCTAAGGAAGAGAGGGAGAACCCCTGTCTTACACCTTGTATAGGAAGTGGCTCAGAATGGATCAAAAACTTAAATATAAAAGCCAGTATCATAGGGCTCTTGGAGGAGAATGTAAGGAAGCATATGCAAGACCAGGTGGTAAGTGGTGGATTCTTGAACCCTACACTGAAGGGTTGAGCAACAGGAAAGGACATGGATGGATGCGACTTCCTCAAACATAAACAATTCTGTGATTCAGGGGACTTTGTCTGGGGTGAGCCCACTAGATGGGAGAGAATGTTTGGAGACCACATGTCCAGTGGGTTTTTGATTTCCATTCTGTATGGAGAGATCATACAACTCAACAAAAAAATAGCAGGCAATCCAATTGAAAAATGGGCAAAAGATTTAAATAGACATTTCTCCAGGGAGGGGGTACATGATTATTTTTTAAGTTCACAACCTCACTAATAAAAATATATTCTAAAATAAAATAGGGTGGTGTTGGGGTAAACATACACCAAATGTAAGATATGGACTATAGTTAGTAGTAATATTTTGATGATGCTTTTGCATAGTTTATAGCAAATGTATCACAACAATGCATGATGTTGGTGGATGGGTGGTGAATGGGACCCCTGTATAATGTTATGAATGTTTCTATTGTAAGTTCATAACCATTATTATACACTTATTGTTTTTGTGTGTTCAGTATGAAGGATATACGTCAATAAAAATATATATATTTTAAAAAAACCCATGGTACTGCACTAAACAAACAGTGAATCCTAAAGTAAACCATGGAATTTAGTTAACAGTGCAGTTATAAAAAAAGTGCTTTCATCATTTGTCACAAATGTATCATACCAATGCAAAGTGTTAATCATAGGGTGGTATACGGGAATCTGCAAATCCTGAATTTTATGCATGACTGTTCTATAAACTCAGAACCTCTAAAATGTGAAAAAAAAAGTCTAGACTGGCTGGACCACAGAGATATTAATAAAGCAGCATTAAATTAGGCTATTGGAGTGGGAAGGATCATACAAAATATGGAATGATTAGCCCATATAGATGATTTTGGCATATGTCTTCAATGGGGAGCCTCTGAAGACTTTTAATCATTTTAATTGGCAAGTCAGGATTGGAAATGCAGCTATCCAGGAAGGATCTGTGGAAAAACTTACTGTCTGACACCTTGGACTCCTATTTCCTGCATACAAAACCAAATTTTTTGTGAGATCTGTATGAATGGAACCAAACCTGCCCAAACTAAAAGGGACAGAGAATGGAGAGCTTGAAGAAAAAATGATTTCAAAGTCAGACCATGGAAGCTGAAGACTGGACTGAAAATATTTTCTCAAGCCAAGAGAGGGACCCCACCCATGTGTGTGGAAAAGATGGGTATGGCCTGTCACATGAAGAGGGTGGACCTTCTATCTGGTTGTTCAAGGAAAGTGCTTCTACTCCAGGCTTCAGAGAGGATGGAGCACAGTGCTTGGGGACTGGGGAGAGTTTGGCTATCACTCCGTAGTTCTGTGGAGTTTGAGCTTCTGTCCAAGAGATTGGGGAGAGTCTGGCCATTACCACAATTTTCTTGGAGGGTGGGCCTAGAGTTCATCCACCACTAAGATGTTTGATGAGGGTAGAGCCAAGAAAATGATCACTGGGAAAGTCCTTGGAAAGGGTAGGGCCTCAAATCCATCAAGCACCAAGGACAAGAAACTATGGTACTATAGATGACTCTCAGACCTTAAAATCAAGTATGCCATGCGGGTTTTTGGAACTGTTTGGGACCTGTGACCCCTGTTTTCCATTCATTCATACCTATGGCAATGGGAATATTTATTCTATGACTGTCACTGTTGGTATATTGGAAGCAGATAACTTGCTTTCTAAGTTTCTCAGGTCCACAGCCTGAGGGGCATTTTGCCTCAAGACAGACACACCTATAAGTGATTTTGATGGGACTTTACTTAATACTGAAATGATTTAAAGCCTTTTGAAATATTATGATGGAATGAATGTATTTTGCCTATAGAAAGAACATTTATTCTTGGGGTCTAGAGGGTGGAATCTGGTAGGTTGAATCTTTTGTGGACTTCAACAAATATTGTTCTTAAGTTAGTCCATTCCTGTTTGTGTAAACATATTGGGAACCCTTGATTACATTAGATTCTGCTAAGGGTCGTTTGACTAGATTATGCCAGTAGGACCTTGCCCAGGGTGCATCTTAATCCTCTTTCTGAAGTCCTTTATAAGCTGGGATAGGTGGAACCACAGGAAAAGAGAGAAACCCTGAGAAGCTGAGAGAGAAAGCCCGGATAATGCAGAGCCCTGCAGGCACCACCTTATGCCTTATACAGGAGTCACAGATCACCCACAGCCATCTTCACAGAGAAAGCTTCACCTGATGCCTTGATTTGGACCTTTGCTTCAGCCTCAGAACTGTAAATTTATGAGTTAGAAAATCCATATTGTAAAAGCCAAGCCATAACTAGTATATTCTTTGGAAGCCTTCAGCAAACTAAAACAGTGTTTATTATTTGTTTGATTGTAGGTTTCCTTTAGTTCCACCTGTTCTTATTTTCCCCTAGTGAATTATATATTGTTGTGTCCCATGAGGGGGAGTAGTGTGTAGAGCCCATAATTGGAGGGAGAGATCAGTCCTTTCATTGACACAGATTCCTAAAAGAAACATTATTCTGTGTTTTCTAGAATGATATTGTTATAGTCTCAACAACTTTAAACACTTTGCCTAATATTATGTTAATGTAGAAGGCAAAAGATTTAGAAACCTATTTTTTAAATACTCAATTTGATCTTTATAAAGGAATTTAGAATGATGTTGTGACAAACCATGTTTTGAACAATAGAAAAATAAGCAATTTCTTAATCTTAATTCTTTCTTGTGGGTATGAAACCATTCTGGATAGGAGCAATGAAATATGCTATTTTTAGTGAAAGTGTAGGGTAAGTTGTTGAGTTTTCAGCTTAACACTATTACTGAAGGAGTTATGAAGAGAAAGACACTTGGAGGAGTAAAAGCTGATAGTCAACAGAACCTAGAGGAGAAAGGAGAGAAGATGGCAATGTGACAGGAAAGCCTAGGAATACTAAGGCTTCTAGACCTCCAGAATGCCACCAAAATGTGAGGAAGCAAGAATTCCAGCTCCAGAAACTGTGAGACAAATGAGTTTGTTGGTTAAGCCAACCCACTGTATGTTACTTACATAGCAGCAGATCAAACTTGATTGGGCTCCACATAAAATAAATATTTCTAAAATCTAGGATCAAATTTCCAAAAGTCTAACTATTTCATATATTCTCTTCACCCAATAAAATGTGCTTACCAAGTTTTCAAGTTAAACCACACACACACACACACACACACACACACACACACACTCACACACACACACAATTCAGTTCCTTTTATCACTTTCTAAGACTTCTAAAAACAAGCTAGAGGATAAATTTTGAGGAAAATCTATAGTTAAAATCCCATCCTGCTGAACCTTACAACCCAGTATCATAAGTTTAAAATAGTTTATGTCACAAGAAAATGATAAAAATTAAATTGTGGTTTACACATTTCATTGTTTATGTATAATTTGCTGAAATTATTTGAAATATTTGTATAGCTCAGAGATATGTCAATAAGTCAATAATTTGCAAAATGCAATAGGAACATTTAGCAAATTGTACAAGAATGACATATTATCTTTGTGGTTTTATAGTCTGTGTTGCTTTCCTGAAAGCATCTTTCATATCTTCGTTCCTCACACTATAGATAAAAGTGCTGAACAATGGGTTGAACACAGTGTAGAACTGGGTAGCCACTTTGTCTCTCTCCAGAAAATAGGCGGAGTTAGGTCTTAAATACATGAAGAACAAGGATCCCTAGAAAAGCTTGACTGAGATCAGTTGGGGAGCTCAGGTAGAGAAGGCCTTATACCTTCCAGAGGCAGAGTGGATACTCAGGATAGCCAGGAGATGTTGAAATGAGAAATCAGGTTGGCAAGTAGGCTGGAGAGTACTGTGAATCCCGGAATAGTAAGAAGGACTCATTTGTAAATCCAGATGTCTGTACAGGACACTTACCAATGTGGTGCCTCACATAAGAAGTGGTCAATGATATTTTTACCACAGAAACAGGAAAGATGGATTGCCGATGAAAATGCAACTGGGTGTGTGTAGGCAGGAATCAAACCAGATTAAGAGAGCCATGGTCATGTTTCCTGACAAGGTTACCAAGTAAAGTATCAGAAATATTACAAATAGAATCAGCTGCAAGTGGGGATCTGTGGTGAAGCCCACCAAGGTGAATTCAGTCAAGATAGTGCAAATTCCCACTTCCATGTACAAAGAGGAAAAAACTTGAATAATTATGAGGGAAAAACAGATTTGGTGACACAGTTATTTCAAGAAGCAGACAAAGGCATCAATTTAGTCAATCACTGAGATACATTTTTATTACTAACTATTTAGAACTATAGAATTTCAGTCTGTGATTTGAGAAGACCACTGAAATAGAAATCAGAATCTGGATTTAAAACTAGGGATCTTGACTTATTAACTGTAAAAAAAGGGGCCAATCCCATATTCTCATGAGGCAGCTAAGTTATATGGAACCCATAAAATTTATCAATAGCTCCTGAAAACTCATCTACTAGGGCAAATTAGACATACATGAAAACACCAGGCCAATGTGATACAATCTGGGCACTCAAAAAATGTCAGGATCCTTTTGCATATTATTGAGAATTTCTTCTGAGGCAGGAATTTTGGAGATATGTATATAAATACCAATATAGAGCTAATTCTCCTGCCATTATTAGTAAAAATTTTTAAAAATTATATATTATTCACTATGTGGGAGTTACTATTTTAAGTCTTATACTTATCCCACTTAATCTTCACAAGAACTTTACAATGTACATATTATGATGATTCTCTTATCAGAGTTGATGAAACAGAAGTTTAAGAGATATAAGTAACATTCGATTGGTTGCGAAGCTAGTAAACACAAAATTGTTGTTGAAATCCAGAATCTTCTTAATCAAGAGCCCATGCTCTCTACTGGTAAACCATTTTCCTCTTTTGTAAATGAATATCTTTCTCTCTTGTTTTCCTTATGAAGGCAGTGCTCTTAGTCCTCTGGTAACCTGACTTATTCTTCCCCTTAAAAACATATTTAAATAATTTATCTTAAGAATGCTTTGTTTTAGAATATCCTGTTTTTGTGTGAAATTTTTTGCATCTTTAGGCCAATTTTTGATACTCTGGAGGTTGAAGATTAGGAGAAAAATATACTTTGGTGTCGAGGCATGAGGAACCATGTATCATTCAAAGTCTAAGTCTTGATGCTGCAAAGCTCTCCAGAGAAGCAAAGACAGAGGCATCCAAGTAAAGTCATTATCATTACCAAATTAGAGCTAATGATCTCAGTAGCCAGCTTACATGCCCCTGCCTATAATGTCAGTAAGAAAGAGCTAAAAGGAAATAATTATGGGTTATCATTGTCTAAAACCATTGAGCGTAACCAGAGTCGATGTTGTAATGAGAATGCAAATCTAAATCTAACTTGAGGTCTAGTGTTCTGCCTTGATAAGAAGCAAGATGTGGGTGTCCTAATGATTCAAATATAGATGGTAATGTTCAATGAAAAAGCACCTTGATTCATGAAACTGTATAACAGAACTTGGGGCCTTGAAGGCCTTTCTAGTTCTCTAACTGATCCTATTTAAGGGACCTGTACTCATTAGCATGCAAAATTCAGGTCCTTTAGCTCAACACCCAAGTTTCTTTTCAGGTTTCTTTTAACTTCCTTTTACAACCATCTATCTCACTACTTATTTTCACCAACTCAGGAATTCAGCTCAAATAAATTACAGTCATGAAAAATTTCCTCATAATTAAGGAGATTCAAAGTTAAATATATAGCACTGTTATATCTCATTTGTATGCTAAAAACTTTTTCTTAAATCTCCAAACTTAAATCTTGTTTTTGTGGCAGGAATTTATGATTATTGTATGCATGATGTACAATATTAGGACTTATAAAGGTATTACCACAACAGTCACCCTCAACTTTCTCTACCAATTATATATTGGTGAACATATTCAGTGTTTGAACTTATATATTGGTGCTAATCACTTATTTAGACAAGGAAAATTATCTGGGACTTTCTAAATTCATTTAAGTTCAAATAAGTTGGGCAGCATTGGAAACATCTGGCAGAACCAATCACTATACTTATTTTCCCTCTACAGAGTATAAGAATGAATTAAATAAATTTTCAGTTCTATTTCTCAAAAATCCTTCCAAAAAGAAGAGATTTTTAAAGGAGAGCCAAAATATTAGAAGCTTCAATCCAGATGGTAGTTCATTGTAGAGATAAGGAGACAGGGAAGAGTAGTCAATCAGAAGAAAGAGTATATACCACATTCCTCACATAGGAAAGACACTTGTAAGTTCAAGGAACTAAGAGAGATTAAACGCAGATGTGTTGGAGCAAGGTCCCACCAGATGAGACAGAAGGGTCACCAAATCACAAAACTCCTTGAAATTCATGTTGAGATAGGGCTCTTTAAAACAACCCAAATGTAAGACTTTGTTGAAGGAGTTCAGTTAAAGGCCATGATTCATGACAGAAAGCAGGCCCCATTGGTATATATGGGACAGGCATCTCTAGTCTCAAGACACTAAGATAAGATCAGGTACGAGCCTGGTGGAGAAGCATTCTGTGCTTCAAGGAATGTATCTGGTATATGACAGATAATGATTAACAAGGTCTGTTATCTGCAGGAATGCAAGGAGAACTGAACCATTAACCCTAAAGATTTGCTGACTTTAGTAACATGTAAACTGTCATGTATCTATTACCTTTGTACAAACATACACTTATTTTTTTGTTCTAAAGCCAAATAAAAGCCACAATGTTTTATGCAGTGGGACTCTTCTCCCCTTGGATGCAAGGTCCCTGACCCTGGCAATGTCTTGATTCTTTCTCATCCATGGCAACATTTTCACAGACCTAGTTCCTGAACATCAACATTGGGTGCCTGAACAGGGACCCAAAAATGCAACTTTTATTTTGGTCAGTGCACAGAGGACCAAGGAGCTCCTGATGAGCGGTTTTCAAAAAAAGGTAAGTTACATCCTTGGGATCATCAGGGAAATCTGGAACCAGCAGTCCAATTTTGAAGAGTACTCTAGAGTGTTAAAAGCTTTATTAAAAAGCACCAGTGTAACTATTAAATCCTCAGGTTTTGAGGAACACTATTCCCTTGTTCAGAAACATAGTTATTGATTTCAGCCACAAGGGTGGAATATTTTAATCTGAAACAATGGAATTTTGTCATGAAAGCTTTGAAAAGGGCTTATCAAAAGGGAGAGATAATTCCCATACATGTGTGGTCTTTGTGTAGCCTTATTTCTGTTGCTCTTGAACCATTACAATCAGATGAAAATGAAGATAATAAACAGGATACTGCTATTGCTGGACCAATAGCAGAATGAACTGATGTTGATTTTAATGAAAATATATATGAAACAATTCATGAACAGCCAAAAACAGATACTCATGTCTAATAAAAGGGAAGAAAAGCAAAAGGGAGTTTATGGAACTTTTCCAGCAATCATAATGCCGTCTTCTCCAAAAGATGATTTATTGTCTTTTGAACACACGCCTGAGCCTCCTAAGGTATCTGCTTATCCATTTTTTATGACATTTGATAACCCTCCAAAAGTTTCTGTTTTTGTGCCAGCACCATCCTCTTCAAATATGAAAAGCATAGCACAGGGAAGTAGAGAAGCAGATTCAGAGGCTATGCAACTTTTTCTGCTTTTCCAGAAACAGTTACTCAAATTCCAGCAGATGCTCAAAATCCCCAAGAAGACATACAATTTGATCATGCACCTATTCCTTTTAAAACTATCAAAGAATTAAATCAAGCATGTACTCAATATGGTGTAAATTCTCCTTATACTCAAGGATTGGTGAAAGGAATGGCACAAGCAGACATATTGATACCTTGGGATTGGGATATTTTAGCTCAAGCTGTTTTTAACTCAGCAGAATTTTTACAATTTAAAACTTGGTGGGCTGATGAAGCTAATATTGTAGCATAACGAAATCAACAGCAAAATCCAGCATTGCCCATTACCACTGAACAAATATTAAGAATAGATCAAGGGGCTGGGGTTCCTCGCTAAACCCAATATGATGATGTTGCCATTGTACAAATTCAATTCTGCTGCCTAGACACCTGGCGATGAATCTCCACCCCTGGACAGACTGTTCAATCATTTTCAAAAGTTGTTCAAGGAAATACTGAACACTATGTTGAATTTGTAGCGAGGATGGCAGACATAATTAACAAGACAGTAACTCCATCTGATCTTAGAGAAATGCTTACTCAGATGTTAGCTTTTGATAATGCCAACAGTGAGTGTAAAAAGGCTTTACATCCAATAAAGGCAACTGGAAGTAGTTTACAGGATTATATAAAGGCATGTCAAGACACTGGATCTAATGCATATAACATGAACCTTCTTGCGGCTGCTATAAAGGGATGTAGTTGTATGGTTAATAATTTAAAATGCCTTAAATGTGGGAAACCAGGTCATATGAAAAAAGATTGCTGAGCCAAAATAGTGTGAGCACTCCATCTAGCAGCAATAAAGATCAATAGCAACTCGTGTGTGTCCAGTATGCCAGAAAGGGTTACACTGGGCCAATGAATGCCATTCTAGATACCATAAGAATGGCAGTATCATGAATAAGTCAGGAAACTTCCAAGCGAGCCTTGCTCAGGGCCCTCAGACAAACAATATGAGCATGCTTCCCGGCCTAGCTCAAATCTACCTGGTCAGCAAGGGAGCAGCACACTCCAGCATGTAACAGAGCTAAAAGCAGCTACCAAAGGCAGTGCAGCTGTAAATCTTCCCTCAGCTGAAGCTAAGCTTATTACTCCTTCACTGGGTATACAAAAAATAAGGACAGGAATTAAAGGGCCTATCCCAAAAAATTACGTAAGTTTCATTATTGGCCGTAGCAGTCTTATGACCAAAGGTGTTTTAGTGCAAACTGGGATCATTGACACCGACTTTGATGGGGAACTTTGTGTATTAATACAAACTTTAACTCCCTATCAAATTGAATTGGGAGATCGTATAGCTCAACTTCTTTTATTACCCTATCATAAACCTCAATCTTGGCCTATAAAATGAACAGAAAGATTTGTTCCACTGGGTGTAAAGTTTATTGGCAAATAACAATTAGAGATGAAAGGTCTGAAATTACCATAAAAATAAATGGAAAGGTATTTTTAGGATTAATAGATACCGGGGCTGAAGTCTCTATAATTGCTAAATGATATTGGCCACAAGCTTGGACTTTACAAAAGGTGCCTACAGTTTTCACTGGCATTGGCACAATGACAGATGTTTATCAAAGTACTCAGAAGAAGATCCAGAAGGACAAGAGGCTGCTCTGCAACCTTACATTGTGGATGTAGGACTTAATTTATGGGGAAGAGACTTATTATACCAATGGGGAGCTTATTTGAATATTCCTCATGTTTCTGATACAGCTAAACATCTTATTGCTCATATGAAATATGCTCCCCCTTCCCAATCTGAGACATGACTTATTGGAGACTACCGAACTATGATTCCACAAAATTGGAATATTGTTATTATTGATCTGAAAGGTTCTTTCTTTACTATTTCTCTCAATCAAATTGATAGAGAAAAATTTCCATTTAATATTCCTTCTATTAATCACTCAGCTCCTAATGAACAATATCATTGTAAAGTTCTAACTCAGGGAATGATGAACAGTCCTACATTATGTCTATCCTTTGTTCACATTAAATTACAAATTTTACAAAAGCAATTTCCCAAAGCTATGATTATTCATTATATGGATGATATTCTTTTTGCCACTGAGCAAACTTCTGAGCTGAAACAACTATTTCAGATGACTAAAGAAATTCTTCCTCAACATGGATTACAAATAGCAAAAGAAAAAATTCAAAACTGGCTCCTTTTCAATATTTGGCCCATACTATTAATGGAAATATTATAACTCTGCAAAAGGTCCAGTTTTGAACTGACCGTTTATGTACTTTAAATGATTTTCAAAAATTACTGGGTGATATTAATTGTGTATGGCCTACTTTAGGAATTCCAACTTATGCTTTAACTAATCTTTTCAATACTCTAACAGGAGACTCTGAGTTAAATAGCCATTGCATTTTGAGCCCAGAAGTAAAAAAGGAGTTAAAATGGTTGGAAAAAAGAGTACAAAATACCCAACTAACAGGGATAAAAATATATCTTCTAGTTTCACCTTTAATATTTCCATCTTGCCATTCCCCTACTGGGATACTTTGGCAAGAGGAGGGCATAATAGAAAGGATATTCTTACCCAACAAAGATACGAAAAAACTTCATACTTATCCTAAAAAAATTACAGCAATAATATCAAAAGACTATATTTGCCTGAGAAAGCTTATGGCTAGAGATCCTGATAAAATCATACTGGACCTTACAAAGCAGGAACTTTCTCAGCTTTGAGAGTTCATTAACTCTTGGCAAGTGGCCTTAGCAAATTTTATTGGTACAATTGATAATCATTTCCCAAATTCAAAGTTTATACAGTTTTTAAAATGTACTTCATGGATTCTTCCTAAGGTTGTCAAATAACAACCACTCTCTGCTGCACTTACTTACTACACTGATGGCAGCAGTAATGGAAATGAAGGCTATTTAAAACCAAATACAAAATCTTGGAAAACACCTTGTTTGTCTGTCCAAAAGGTGGAACTAATGTCTGTTGTTCAATTGCTAACTGGTGTTTCTGAGACTTTAAATATTGTGTCTGATTCTGCTTATGTCTGTCTTGTTGTTTGTTATATAGAAACAGCTCAGATAACTCCAATTTCTAAATTAGAAGTTCTTTTATCCACAATTACAAAGACTGTGCATGAATGATCTAATCCAATTTACATTGCTCATATTTGTTCCCATTCTTAACTTCCCAGCCCTATGGCTTCACAAAATGATTTGGTAGATAAGCTTATTGCTCATACTGAAACTGCTTCTTATTATCATAAACTTATACTTACTAATGCTTCTGGCTTATGTCATAAATATTCCCACTTAACAGTAAAAGAAAGTAAAAAGATTGTTAGACAATGTTCTACCTGTGGGCCCATAAATACCCCCACTTTTTCTCCAGGAGTAAATCCCCATGGAGAACATCCCAATGAAATTTGGCAAATGGATGTTACACATGTCCCCTCTTTTGGTGGCCTTCAATATGTACATGTGATAGTGGACACATTTTCTAATTTTATTTGGGCAACTGCTCACAGTGGTGAAAAGGCCTCACATGTACGTTCTCACATATTACAGTGTTTTGCTGTAATGGGCCTCCCAGCACAGCTAAACACTGGTAATGGGCCTGCCTATCTTAGTCAAACTTTAAAAAAATTTTGGAGTGACTGGAACATTAAACATGTTACAGGAATTCCATATAACCCAGAAGGGCAAGCAATAGTAGAAAAAAGCAATCACTTACTAAAATTAATGTCACAAAAACAAATGGAGATGGATGAGAATCTACTAAAGACAAATTATCTAAAGCATTGCTTACCTTAAATTTTCTTAATGGACAACAAGTTTCTAATACCACAGCTGCAGGAAGACAATGGGAGTTTAATAAAAAGAATGAAAATGAAAAATGTGGACAACTGATATATTGGAAAAATGAAACAACCAATAAATGGGAAAAAGGAGAGGCAAAGATTTGGGGCCGAGGTTTTACTCTTATTATTAGAGAATCAGGAGAACAGCAGTGGATCCCCTCCAGAAGAATCAAGACTAGGGTTGAAGATGCTGCCAAAACTTAAACTATGGGCATGGTAGCTTCACATTGGATTAATTATAGTTAAAGTATTAGGTCAAGGTAAGGTACCATATCGTAATTAAACTTATTGGGTATACATTACCTACCCACCTCTTTTAGAGCTGTTGACCTCGGCAGATGAGTCTTACCTAATTTATCTTAATCAATCTCACCATTTTTCAGGGCCTATGGACTTATGGCTACCCTTAAAACCAAAAGAAGAAGGGAAATTTATAGAAAATTTAACTTTACCTTTTATAGACCGCCCTCTTTGTATTGGACATGGTTCCGCATGCATGCAACCTCAAAATCGCAGTGTAGTTTTAACAGAGAAAAATCAAACTCAAATTTATGTTCTCATTTTCCCTTCTTTACCATATACATCAGAAAATATGGTAAATCTTGCATGTCCCTTTCAAAACAGATTACTAAATGACAAATGGCATGTATGTCATAGTTTTACAGAGGTTGTGTTGTTTAATGATTCCTATGGAATTGTAAAGGATCGGGCCCTTATAGGAATGCTGAAGCATGTTAAAAACACAACAATATCTTGGTTCATTAACAATTCAACCATAACCACTAATGACAGTAATCCTTATTTTTGGAATTTTGGTAATACCGCATTTACTAACAGCCAAATAAATTGGGTAAATCAGGGAAGATTTATCCCACAACCGTGTGACACTAAACTTAACAAAACTCAAAATTATTTGTGGAAATTATTTTTAGGAACTGGCCCAATTTTTGAATGGCAAGGCAATAAAACTAATATTACCAGGTTAAAAAGAAAATCAACTCAATTTCTTACAGTATGTTTACGAGATCCTATAGTTTTATCATTGGAAAAATAACTTTTGGTGAAAGGAGCATTAGCTGCTCCAATTGCTCTTTATTTACATGTCTTAACAATTCATATTTATAGGAAAATCAAATCTTTTTATAGCAAGAAGAAGAAAAGGACTATGATTATGGCTTCAGATAACCAGACATTGTCAGCAGTCTCCAGAATCCCAGCTGCTGTGCTACTTCCTCAACCATTATTTAAAAAGAGCTAAAAGACTGATTGGACTTCTAATAGCAGGAATGTTGGGACTGATTGGCATCAAAACTGCTGCAGCTGTTGCTGGCACAGCCCTGCATCAAGGAGTCCAGACTCAACAATATGTTAAGGACTGGCATAAAAATGCAAGTGAGATGTTGCATAGCCAGTCTCACATTGATACGGAACTGAATAATCGTATGAATGATCTTGAAACAACTGTTATGCATTTGGGTAATCAAATCTGTAATTTAAACTTGTTAAGAGCTCTTAAATGTGATTGGAATGAAAGTTCTTTTTGAATTACTCCTTTGCTTTATAATAATAGTGAGCATGATTGGGAAGAATTAAACAAGCATTTGAATGGATATAAGCACAATATTTCTTTAGATATTTTAGAATTGCAAAAGAAAGGGTTGAGCATGTCTCAAAATGAATTGAAAGAAACCCCTGGTGCAGAATTTTGGAATGAATTTTCTGAAAATTTAAATACTGTCAATCCATTTCACTGGTGGAAACAAAAAACAGTTCAAATATCATTTGGATTGGATTAGAATTATTGTTTTATGCCTTTTAATTGTATTTTGAAGGATAGAGTAATAACATATATTCATAGAAAAAATGAAAAATTAAATCAGATAAATGCATTTATGCTAAGAAACTTAGCCATGAAAAACTAATTTTACATTTTTTGTGGTAGAAAGTAGTATACTAATAACCCCATGATTTTACTACTAATTATCTACATAAAAGCATAAACATAAGGAACCTGAAGATGTACAAAATATAAATGAAATTGTCTTCCATGTAAGAGCTCAAAAGCTTGACTGGTGGCCAGTTATGGGTAAGATTCTCAGAGGAGGACAACCTAAGACAGGCAGTCACAAAAGCCTATGGAACAAGACAAGAGGTCACCTTGTATCATCTTATATAATGGTTCTGATGATCTTCACTTAAAAAATTAATTAATAAAAAGGGTGAAATGAAGGAATTCAATTAAAGGCCATGACTCATGACAGAAAGCATGCTGCCTTGGTATGTATGGGACAGGTGTCTCTAGTCTCAAGACACTAAGATAAGATCTGGTACAAGCCTGGTGGAGAAGCATTCTGTGCTTCAAGAAGTGTATCTGGTATATGTCAGAAAATGATTAACAAGGTCTGTTAATTGCAGGAATGTAAGGAGAGCTGAACCATTAACCTTAAAGATTTGCTGACTTTAGTAATGTGTAACCCATCATGTATCTATTAACTTTGCACATTCACACACATATTTTCTTTGTTCTAAAGCTAAATAAAAGCCACAATGTTTTATGCAGTGGGACTCTTCTCCCCTTGGATGGAGACTCCCCTGACCCCAGCTGTCTCTTGTTTCTGTCTCATCCATGGCACCATTTTCATGGACCTAGCTCCTTAACATCAATACTTTGTCATAAGGAGGAAATTATGCAATCAGACTTATACCCTTTACCTTCACTCTAGCTACATCTCAAGGAATGAATTGAAGGGAATCAAGTGTTCCTTACCTGAAAACTCACTGAAATCCTCACACTCTGAAATCCTAGGCACTTTAAAGAATCAGAAAAGGACGGCATTAAGACATTCTGGAAAGAATAACTAGGGATTGTATAATCTGTGTCCTCATTTTGGTGGACAAGACACAAAGACTGTTATTCTCAAACTCTCCTCCAAACAGGAATTTCTATTTACACAATAGTTTATCCTCAAGGCACAGTGAAGTGCTAAAGACAACATCCTTTCAAAGTGTGCATTTGTAATAGAAGCTTTGTAACTCTATTTTATATAAGAAACTATAAAATATTGGAACTGGAACATCAATAAATTTGATGAAAGCTTTTAATACTGCATTAAAAACCTGTGTGCAATATAATTGGACCACAAATTCATCACATTTTATTTTAGTAAAAAAGTTCTGATTTTTAAACAGATAAGAAATAACAGAAACCACAAACTAATGATCTATAGGGATATCAGGAAAAAATGGCTCCACATCTTTACAGTCCTTGATATCAAAATTGGAGTCTGTTTTTCTACCTCTTTTGCTGGAATGAACTTGTGTTTTATTTGGCCAATAAGTTAGAGAATATGTTGTGCCATGTGAATCTGGCATGCCTTGGTCTCAAGTAGATTTGAAGTTGCTCTTCTCACTTTTGTAATCCTACCACCTCTAAAGAAATCAAACTTGGTTAGCTTTTTAAAAATCTGGCCATGTTCTCCCTGTCTCCCTGCTGACAGCAAGCT
>JAQZBX010019911.1:0-33430 GCA_029593785.1 Cabassous unicinctus
GGGAGGAACAGGGAGAAACGGGTCTATGCCGTCTTGCTTGGACTGGCTGTATAAAAGACATTTTAATTTAGACTTCTGTTCTTATTTTAAAAGGAAGATACTGTATGTGATTTTCACGCTCGAAGAATTCCAGGGCTTCTTCTCCGCTCATATCCAAAATCAACGATTGGGTTGAGATGCTGCAGAACCCATGAAATACTGTCTGGACCAATTCTCCACTTGGAACTCAGGATCACTTGGCACTGGGTTTCAGGCTTAAACCTCATATTCAAATAAGCTGGGTGTATTAGTCAGCCAAAGGGGTGCTGATGCAAAATACCAGAAATCTGTTGGTCTTTATAAAGGTTATTTATTTGGGGTAGAAGCTTACAGTTACCAGGCCATAAAGCATAAGTTTCTTCCTTCACCAAAGTCTGTTGCCACGTGTTGGAGCAAGACAGCTGCCGACATTTGCCAGGGTTCAGGCTTCTTGGGTTCCTCTCTTCTTGGGGCTGCGTTTCTCTCCATGCTTAGCTCCTCTGTTTCCTCCACAAGGTCAGCTGCAGACTATGAGGCTCTCTAGGCTCTGCCTCTCTCCACAAGGCCAGCTGTAGACTATCAGATGAATGGCTTGTCTCCATCCAGGGGCCTTCTCTCCTTCCTCACGACCAAGCTTCTCTGTTTGCTCGCCTCCCCGGGCTCCAGCATCAAAACTCCAGTATCAAAACTACTCCAACTCTGTCCTTTGCAATGTCTTTTATCTTTGAGACCCACCCACCAAGGGGTGGGGCTCAACACCCTACTGATGTGGCCCAGTCAACGCCCTAATCATAACTTAATCATGCCCAGATTAACAGACCAGTTTACAAGCATAATCCAATAACTATTTTTGGAATTCATAACTACATCAAACTGCCGAACTACTATACTGGGCATAAACACCGGAGTTGCATTGGAATTAAGGGGCTGGAGCAATGTCAGGATTATTGCTGTCCTTTTTGGTAGATGAGGAGACAGATGAGTCAGGGATCTTTATTACTTGGACAATTTTGCCTCAACTGAAACCTCCCTTGCCTGAGATTTTATCCTTGTTTGCTTGGAATTATATTTACAGAAGCAGGGATCTCAGGCTAAGCCTGGAGATTTCTGCCATTGGACTTAAAGAATGTCTGGTGACACCTGGAGAACTGATGGAAAAGAACAGACAGCCTGAGGTGTCTCCTGGGAAAGAACTTAAGCCATGCCCGCTTCAGGGGTTCAGTCATAGGCATGTGTTGTTCTTGAATCCTCTTTTTCATGTTACACTTATTAGCTCATGCAGAAGTCTTTTCAGCACCACTCTCTAATGTATCCAGAATCCAATAGTTCCTCCCTGTCTCCATGCCCAGGCAGACTCCTCTCAATGGACGATTGAGCTGGCCCATGAACTCATCACTCTCCACTCTAGCTCTTCTACCAGCAAACTGCAAGTCCCTTGGGTTAAAATCCTCCAATATTTACCTTCTCATTCAGGGTAAAATCCAAAGTTCTTCAGTGGCCTCAGGGCCCTACAGGGTCTAGTTTGAGACTTGACCAGCCTGGCTTCCTTCCACTCTCCTCCTTGCTTGTTCTTCTCCTGCGATGTTGGTCCTCAAGCATGCCAAGCACTCTCCCACCTCAGCACCTTGACACTTAGAATCCCCTCTCTTTGCCTTGTTCTTCCCCCATGTCTCTACCTGGGTCACTGTTGAACTGCTCAGGACCCCTTAACAATGAGGTCATCTCCAGCCATTCTATATCTCATGACCTTCTCCACTCCTGGTGACTCCTAATCCCCCAACTCTACTCAATTTTTCTTCAAAGCCTTTAGCATCACCTAACAAAGATATGTATTTGCCTATTCTCCCCTGGTGAAAATGTGAGCTCTCTGAGAGATGGGACTTTGATGCATTGACTTCTGTATGGCCAGAACCTAAGGCAGAGCTTGGCACACAATAGGTGTTCACTGTAGAGTGAATGAATGAATGAATGAGCCAGTGAATGCCAGTGAGGTAGAATTGGGGAACTTCCTTCAAGAATTCATCATAAGGATGTAAGACCAGTAATAGAGTCATCATGAAATAGCTGAGAGGGTAATTCTGAAGACCGAGTAATGACTATTTTCAGGTCCAATGCCCATTGGACTTGTGTCTCATCTCTAGAAAACAGTGAGGTTGTAAATAAAATCAGAAAGATCCTATGGGTGCTGAAACCACACCACTCTAGGACCACTGAACAGAGGAGAGAGCCGTCCCTCTCCTCCCCCTCTCCATAGCAACTT
The DNA here is from genome assembly GCA_029593785.1 of Cabassous unicinctus. Classification (NCBI taxonomy): domain Eukaryota; kingdom Metazoa; phylum Chordata; class Mammalia; order Cingulata; family Chlamyphoridae; genus Cabassous; species Cabassous unicinctus. Next base: position 2,279 of record JAQZBX010019911.1, read on the forward strand.
CCTGTGTCTGTGTACCAAATGACCAAAAACTTAGCAGTGTCAAGCACCACCCAGTTATTATTTCACAATTTCTGGCTCAGAAGTGAAGGCTGGCTTGGCTGGGTTCTCTCAGAGAACCCAGGTGTTTGTTTGGGGTTGGCACTTCTCTGGAGGAGAGAGGAAAAATTTGCTTCCAAGTTCTTTCAGGTTGTTGGCAAAATCTAGTTCCATGCAGTTGTAGGAATGAGATCTTTGCTTTCATTCTGGCTGTAAGCCAGGGCCCATTCCCTGTTTCTGGAGGCTACCTGCCTTTCTCCTCATGTTTTCCCGCCATTGTCAAGCCAGCAAGGGCATGCCAAATCCTTGTGCTTCAAATCTCTTTAGACTACCACCTCTGCCAAGAGCCAGAGAAAACTCTCTGCTTTTAAAGGGCTCACTTGGTATAGGTAAAGCCTACTGTTTTAGTTTGCCAGAAGTGGGTTGGCTTTTATAATGAGAATTTATTAAGGTAAAATCCTACAGTTCTGAGGCTGTGAAGATGTCCAAATCAAGGCATCATCAGAGATGCTCTGTCTTACCAAAGGTCAGGTGCTGGCAAATCTTGGACTTCTGCCATGTGGCATGGCAAAATGGTGGCCAGTCTGTCTTCTCTTCCAGGCTCACTTTCTCCAGGAGCTCAGCTGTGGGCAATCAGGCACATGGCTGTTCTCTTCCCTCTCTCTTCTGGGCCTTGTTGCTTTAGCCTCAGGGTGCTCTGCTGATTCCATTCTCAGGCCTCTCAGCCTTTCAGGGTTTCTCTTTCTGAGGCTTTAGGTGATCCTGGAGTCTTCTCTCACATGGCAGGGTAAAAGCTTACAGTTCTGTTTCTCTGTTGTTCTCTGCCTTCAGTCCTCAGTCTACATAAGACTCCAGCCAGAGAATTAGGACTTACCCCACAATCTAATCAAAGACCCTTAACTAAAGTGATCTAATCAAAGGCAATCTAATCAAAAGGTCCCTTAACTGAATCTAACCAAAAGGTCCTACATACAATAGGCTTACGTGTACAGGAATGGATTAGCTTAAGAAGATAATTTTCTGGGGTCTATAAAAGACTCAAACCAGGACACCCAACCAGATAATCTCCCTTTTGCCATGAAGGCCACATAATCATGGGAATGATTTCTCATCATTGCCACAGATTCCACTCACACTCAGAAGGCAAGGGTCATGGCAGGTCATTCTGAGAATTCTGCCTAACACACCCCCTTTCCTGTACACCGCAGGGCAGCTTGGCTGCATCGGGAATGCTCCCTGGTGAAGGGGCTTGGGAGCTCAGCAGTGGGACTATCAGGGTCTGTTCTGCCCTGGGAAGCTCTGAAGGAAAATGTGATACTTCTCGGAGTGGCGAGACCCTTTAAGCCTGGCAGGCCAGTGGCTCCAGCAGAAACGAGAGCTACCCTGTAGAGACCTACAGAAAGACTTGGAATGAGAAGCGAAACATTTCCAGTGGGCAGGTGATCCTGCAGCAGCAGATGGCACCCAGGATACTTTGGTCCAGGAAAACATGCCTCTGGTCAGAGGAGATGTGTTGGAGAAAAGGCACTCACTGGGACACAGAGACTGATGATTGCAGGCAGGAAGTTTATTGAGAAGTTCTTCCAACAGAGGGGGTCTGAAGAATAGACTTCAGCCCACCCCTGGAAGGTGCAGATGTGAATTTATACAGTACATCAATAGGCAGGGAAACTTTAGTTCGTGGGGAGGGGGTTAGGGTCCGAGTACAGCCTGGGGGCCAATAAGGGGCTGTAAAAGGAAATCCCTTCCCTTCCCTTCCCTGGCTAAGGGGTAGTGGGCTAGGAGGAATGGTATTCTTGGAATGTAAGAGGGACTGGTGAACCCTTGGTCAGGAGAGAGTGGAGATCCTTATCTCATTCTGCTCCATCACAATGTGGTTCCCTTGTCCTTTTGAGGAGATGGTTGCATTCTCCCAAGTAGGCTATGGTTTGCTCAATCAGTCACATAGTCCCTGGATGGGGGTTGCCTGTCTTTATGTCACGGTCTGTTAATCATACATTCTGCACTTTGCAATAGGGAACCTCTAACAAGATGTTCGTCACCTAATCCACTGAAGTCCTGAAGATCTGATGTGTGACCCCATATGGCCCTCTGCATTCCATTTCAGGGTCCTAAACCTGCTAAATAGCGAAACCAGAAGTCATGCATGGGCTGTCAAGCTTGAAAGCCCATGGATTCTCCTCAGGCCTCTGCCAGGGATGGGGAAGTGTGGCACACTTGCAGGGGCTCCCCCGCCCGTGCCCATCACTGGCTGACCACACACCTCCTCCCTGCCAAACCCGAGCAGCCTTGGAGTCCTCAGTGCTCTGCTTCCAACCTAGTGAAGAGCTCATTTCCCATCCCTGAACTATGCTATACCTCAAATTCCCCAAATCCCAGAAACAGAGATATCCGGCCCTTTCTTACTCTGGCTGTAAAATTGAATGTGGTGTCTGGCAGAGGCAACACCTCGACTCCCTTTGCTGAGTACCTTTAGCTGAATCTGACTAGGGGAAGGGAAGTGGAGGGAATTGAATTCTTTTATACCTTTTTTTTAAAGGCTATTACTCATACTTATGTGAATTCTGGGATTCTAAGTGTTTCACGGATTGAAATGAATGGGAAAAGCATTAAAATGATTAAATGGCAGGAATATAGGCCCAAAGAGAATATACTGAAGTCATTTGTGTTATTTAACCTTCTTTGAGGGAATGGAAGATGTTAACATTAGGAGGTTGTGCTCCGTTCCCACAGAAAGGCAGGACAGCCTTAGGTGAGCTGTTAGCAAGCTCAGCTAATGGAAGTTACTGGAAGCTCTGTCATCCATTGCCAAGAGAGGCAGAGGCTTCTCTGCAGTCCCGTTTGGAGCTAAAAAGGTAGGGGAGGGACTACTGGAACCTTGTGCAGTCCTGTGGTTTGAAACTCAAAGGGTAACTGTTTTTTATTTTGATGCCTCTGCAATGGATCCAGATGTTGTAGCCAGCTCCCACCGCTACAGACTGGGTGTTTCTTTCCAGGTATTTCTAGGAAAGACAGGTGAAACATAGAGAAAAACCATGACCCAGTCTTCAGAACAGTAAACCGTGGTTACTCTTAAACTTGACCTTCCAGAGCCCAGCCTTCTAACCTCACTTCCTCTGCCATTGCTTCTCAGGATCAAAGGAGAAGCCACGCTGGCTGTTCCCTTTTTCTGGCCTGCTGTCTCCACCTCTTTGTCAGGCTAAGGCATTCATTTCTCAGGTCTCAATTTAAATGCCATGCCTTGCAGACCTGATCGGATGCCTCTTTATTACCTGCCTGGAACCCCGTCCTTCAGCTCAGTAGCATTTGTTACCATTTAATAATGCTTACCGAGTAATGGATTAATTGTGCAGTTATTCGTTTAATGGGATGGTAAATTCCTTGAGGACAGGAGCTAAACATTGCTTGTTCTCTGCTGTATCTGCAAAGCTGGGTTCAGTATGTAACACTCAGACAGGGGCTCAGTAAATATGCATTGAATGAATGATTGGATGAAACAAAACACTAGGACATGCCCTTGGAGCCCTGGCTATGATCAAAGCCTGCTGAGGGTGAGTTTTATTTTTAGTACACCTCCTTCCTCTTTTAGCATCTCTCTTTCTGCAAGCATCCACGCACTCCCCACCCCCCACCCCCCGCCGGGTTCATATGCAGAGGACTTTGCTCTCAGTTGGCCATTAGGTATTTCCTCTATGAAAGAAACAAGCTGCAAATGACCAAGATTCCTTTACGCTATTTTTGGAGGATCTTAAAATTAGCAAGATGTCTCTAAGGTACAGCTTGTGGAAGATTTGAACTGCACTGACAGAGGGTGTGTTAGGAGCCCTAAGGCGGCTCTCCCCACGCTGCTAAAGGCACTTCCCAAATCCGGCCACCTGGCCAATGGTGGATCAGAACAGTTGTTTTTGTTTTTAACCAGAAGCAGACGGTCACAGACGGTTGAAAAATGTCGGGCAAGACACTGGGTATTTTTATTATCCCTGCAGCAAACTGGACCCCTCCATAATGTGTGTCTTATGGGAAAGGGCTCTGCTCAGCTGGGTGGTTGCGTGCTTGCTTTTTTTTTCTGGCCAGCACTTGAATTTCTAATTGCTTAATGAAGTCACAAGACCTCCAAGATCTTGCCTGAAACAAGCCCTTTCTGCTCAGAGTTAATCACGGGCGCTTTGCTAGCTCCCAGAGCTGTTGGTAGACGTCTTATTTCATTTTGTGCTCTCCCCAAGGGGCAGCAGACTACTGAGGACAGAAGCCCATTACTCAGCTCTGTGTCAACAGCTTCAACCACAGAGTATTGCAAGAGTCAGTCTTCAAGACAGGTGTGTTGAGTTAAACCTAATTCAGTGTAGTAAAGCAACCACCTGGCCTGGCGTCTCCATAACCAGACTGGCAGTAGAGAAACAAGTCTAAAGCATCTGACCCCCTTTTCTTTTTTTTTGTGAGTTTCCTTCTCTCCCCTCCCCTCCCCTTCCCATCCCTCCCTCTTCAGTTTCCTTCTCTGCTTTTCTTTCTTCTTCCTTCCTTCTCTGAGTCGGTCTTTAACTCCGGTGTCTGTGATTCTTTTTATTTTTCTTTCTTGGTTTCTCTCTTCTCGTCCTCTGCTGTGTGTGCCATGTAAGGGTTCGCAGGTTGTTAACTGCACAAGGACGTCTTCCTAAGAGGAGGAATGAGGGTGGAAAGGCAGTCTACACTCTGTTGCCAGAGGCATAAGCTTGGGCCTGGGGTTTTGTCTGCCCAGAAGGGGCATCTCTTTCTAATTTAAACAAAAGTGTGTTTTGCCCTAACCTAGTTCTCCCTTCCTTCTCTTCCCTGGCTTATTCCTGGGGGAAGCCATCGTTTGTATTTTGCTCTTGCTACAGGCTTCCTCTGTACCTCAATAATCTGCCTCCATCACCCTCCTCCTTTCCGCCTGCTGTTCCAACCTGGGCAGGGTGGAATTGCATTTGAGTCAGAAACGTATATTAAAAAGGTGTTTTTTTTGCAAGATCCTAGTGCTTTCATCTTTTCCCTGCTGATCTTTAATTTTTGTTGGGGCCCTTTTGAGTAGAAGAGCTAACCTTTCAATCATTTGCCTTAGCCATTTAAATCTAATTTTCTCTTCTCAGTGGTCTATATAGCTAAACCCTCCTAAGCGCTATTTAATGATGGTGGTTGTGCTGTAACCGCTGACCGGAAATGTTGAGGATGGGATGCCCCAGCGTCTGCCAGCTGCCTGACCCCCCCGAGAACTGTGGCCTGGGACGTTCCAGTGACGGGACTGCTTTTGAGATTGAGGTCCATTTCTAGTGTTTCTTCGTACCTGGAGTGCCTAGCACAGGGCTGTTGAATGAGTGAAGGAGTGAGGGAAACAAATCCTCTAACCGCAGGCTGTCCAGGAGACTCCGTTGGCCCAGAGCTAAAAGCAGCCGTTCCAATGCGATGTCAAGCCAGACATGTCCCTCCCGTTCAGCTGACCCGGCCTACAGCCAAATGAGGCCTGTGTTAGCATCTTAGGAGGAGCAAGAAACAGGAATGGGCTAAGGTTAGCTCAGTTAAAAAACAAAAATAAGGTCCATGGGGGAGGGAGACTGGAAACCAGCTGGGAAGCCATTTAGCAAGACCTCCTGCTGGCCCTCAGGACACGAGGGCGGGAGGAACTGCCCCTGACCTCCTGCTCCACCGGCGGGGTGATCTGGCAGTTTCTGTTGGCCTCTGCTGTGCCCACCGACTGGCTCCTGCTCTCCTCCAACCTCCCAGCTTCTGCTTGCCTCCTGATCCCAGAGTGGCTCTCCAGCTTGGGAGCGCGCCAACTGGGTGCCAGCCACAGCCAGCGTGACCAGGCTGCGCCGTGGACGGTGGCCTGAATCCAGGGAGCTGGTCAGACCGTGAGGGGTTGTGGAGGGCAGGCCCTGGGGGCTGTCCAGCTATGGTCAGAGAAAGGCCTGCATGCCCCATGAGGGTTTCTGTTGTCTCCTCAGGGTCAAACCAGAAGGAATTTTTTTTTTTGAGGTACCAGGAATTGAACCCATGACCTCGTATGTGGGAAGCCGGTGTTCAACCACTGAGCCACATCGGCTCCTCTGAGTTGATTTTTTCGTTTGTTTTGCTTGTTTGTTTTTTTTTTTCCCAGAGGCATGGGGAACCAAACTTGGGACTTCCCATGTGTAAAGCAGGCGCTCAACTGCTTGAGCCACATCCAATGCCCCTAGAAGGATTTTTAAGTTCACAGTCATATCTCCTTCAGCCCTGACCATTTTAGTGATCTTCATTTGAGGAATATTTTTATGATTCAAGTAGCAATCCATAATGGTGCTGAATGGGATCATCGGGACGGGTGCAGTTGACAGACTGGCCAGTAGAGGGAGCAGCACCAAGGCGCTCAGCCAATGGGCACTCACAAGTCATAAGAGACAGTGTCACTTGGTTGAAGCCACGTTTACTCTGCTGTGATTTCTCTTTAGATCCTTGACTCCAAATGACTGACACAAAGTGCTAGAACCTCAGAAGAGCCAAGGAGGAGTGCCATTTGAGTGTCTAATGGAACTTTGAGTCACCTTTGAAAACATGGATAAGAAAACTGAATTAAGCCATTGGGGATTGGCAGAAATCCCGTGCATTGTGAATGGAGGATGTTTTAGTTTCTTAGGCTGCTCAAGCAAATATCAAGAAATAGGTCCGGTTAAACAATGGGAATTTATTTGCTTACAGTTTTGAGGCTAAAAGAAAGTCCAAATCAAGCCATCATCAAGGTGATGCTTTCTTCCCAAAGACTGGCATTCTGGGGCTGGCTGCTGGCGATCCTTGGTCATTGGCTCCTCTGCTGCATGGCAAGGCACATGGCAGCGTCTCCTGGTCACTCCCTTCTCTTCCGGGGTCTGTTGATTTCAGCTTCTGGCTGCTTCCTCTGTGGCTTTCTCTCTGTCTGTCTGAATTTCACTCTGCTCTAAAGGGCTACAGTAATAAGATTTAAGTCCCATCCTGATTGAATTGGACCACACCTTAACTGAAGTCACCTCATCAAAAGGTCCCACTTACAATGGATTCACACCCCCGGGAATGGACTAAGAGCATGTTTTTTCTGCGGGGTATGTACAGCTTCAAACAACCACAGAGGACACCGTAAAACCCATGACAGCTGGGGGAAGGGACCAATGAGTGTATGAAATTGGAAGAAACAACGGTTGGAGCTTGTCAAACTTCAGGGGATTCGAATAGAACAATCGCCACCTCTTTAAGGACTATGCACTCATGACTATGTGTGTCACCGATTGATTAGGCTGGTGCTTTCATTTTGGGGAATGCATTCTCCCCACCCCCAATGCCATTTTCCAAGAAAAAACATAAGTCAATAACTAGGAGGAAAGCCCAACCTCTCCCTGGTCCTCAAGTAACTGGCACTCGCTGGTATTTTCTCAGCCAACCTGAGGAATAAAGGAGCTGAATCTTTCCTCTTATTCCCGTGAGTGTGTCAATGGGTCCAGGTATTGTTTCCCTCTTGGGAATTTGGCGGCCAGCCTGAGTCTCCTGCTTGGGATTGGGGTGGGGTGTGGGGGATGGAGTAGAGGCTGCCCAGGTCACCGTCCTTGTCCCCTTGATCTCCCCCTGGAAGCAGCAAGCTCAGTCATCGGTGCCATCAATCCAGCACATTTCATAAACAGTAAATTCATTTTAAAAACCTGCTGCTGAGCAGCCATCTGTCTCCATTTTTGTCAATCTGCTATTGCAACGATGCTACTGTACTGTGAGGTCGTCTTTCACTAAAGACTCCTTGAGCTGAAGAAGGCAAACATGTTAAACACGGTGACAAGAGCTATGGGCCGGCTGACAGCATTTCCACCCACTAGCCTTTCATCACTGGAGCCCGGAATTTAAATCTTGTTTTTGACCCAAGGTGATGATATTGATCGTTTCTATATTTTGCTGTGCTTGATTTATATCCTTCGAGATTACACAGTGTTCCAATGTCCTTATTTATTACTTATTAGGTAGGAAGAAGGTGCACAGTTGTTAATACCATTTGAGGATGGCTGGTGGGTAAACTAAGGCACAGAATAGTTAAGTGCTCAAGGTCAGATGGCAAAGGATGAGGATTGTGTCTTTGAGCTATGGTCCCTCCTAAACTACTGAGTCATATCCCTTTATCTATTCTTTGTACCACTTAAGTATTTCACCAAATACTACACATGGACATTTTGCTCTCCAGAGGCCAGTCTGAGCATAGGAAATAATTTGGAGTTAGCTCTGAGCTGAGTTGCAAGAAAAAGCTGGCACTTGGATCCCAAGCCAAATTTTAATGCATAACATCCTACGATGCATTCCTCTTGCAGCACACAAGACCTCTCTCCACTAATCATTTTTATTAGGAGGGAAACATGTTACACAAACCAAAAAACTTCAACAACATAAAATTCATGAAATCCGGCCAAGGACGCACCAAAAGGGACCATAGGCAGTGGAACTGCCCTCTTGCAAATGAAGCTCATGAACCTTATTCTCAATCCTGACATGGAATGATCTGCAAGGGTTCGGAGCATATTTTCCTATGTACTGACGAACGCCCTTAAAAGCAATTTTGGATGATGGAGGAGGAATCTAGGTGGGGAGCATGTTTTCAGAACTCTTCAAAATTTTATGCTGTCCATGACCGTGACACATTTACCTGTTAACATAAAGACTTGTCTAAAATCAGATCTAATCTGCTAGAATGGATTTCAAGGAAGGAAGCCATCCTATGCGTTCATTTCTATGACAGCCTCCCCTCCACCTTCCTTTAAGGCAAGTGTTCTGCTCTGACACATTCCCTCTTGTCTCTGTACTAATCCTCCTTGTGGCTTTTCCACTGCTGTGTTCCCTGCTGGAATTGAAGGGGCCAACTTCCCTTTGGGTTATCAGTGGATGCCATGAATATTATTTCTGTCTTCTTCTTGTTCCTTGGTTAATACCAAACCCCCTCATTCCCTTCTCTCCAAAGGGCTACCAGGTAATTAAGGCAGGCTGGTGCCATCTCAGTACTGCCTCTTACTAGATGTGTAATCTTAGGCAAGATAGAACTATTTCTGTGCCTATGTTTCCTCATTCATTAAAGAGGAAAGAGAATAATTTACTCCAAGGTTGTTATGAGGATTAAGTGAGGATGTGCCTGCCCCACAGTAAATATTATATGTTTATTAAGTTAAATTAAAATCACTGAATATTGATTAGGCATTCTAGGCATACGAAGATGTCTCTGTGCGTACTGCTATGTGAGGAGGCTTGGGGGGAAATGTGGAATGCACTTTGTGTGTTTCCCAAAATTGTTTACAGTTTATCTGAAGCAATGTGGTTGGCATGGTAGAAGGAAAGGGCACGGGCATTGGAGTTAGATAAGCCTGCCTTCAAGTTCTGGTTCTCTAAGATACCTGCTCGCTTTGTGATTTAAAGCCAATGATACCAAATTTTTGAGCCTGAGAACCCTTTAAGACTCTCAGCTTCACCCTAGCCCAATAGAGGTGGAGGTGGAGATCTTGGGAAATGTACTTTAGATGGGTCCACAGAGAATGCACCCTGAAGAGAGAAGGAACTGAAGCTTTAGCGCACAACCCAGGTTGATCACTATTGGGAAGTAAGGCTTCCAAATGGGACACCATGTCATGCCATTGGAACATTCACCAACATTGCCACTAAATTTGTCCCAAATTTCCCAAGAATGATAGAGACCAGGTTCCCTTGGGAAATTTAATAAAGGGCAATAAAGACTGGTATGTAGACAAGCAAAAGCTGCTGGGAGTGGACGGCAAATGGAACAGAAAGAGAAAACAATGCTGCTGAATGAGAGTTTAAACAGGAACAACTGTTGAGAAGTCCCAGCTGCATGCACTCAAGGGCAGGTGCATGGAGGGAAGTTTGGTACCCCAGGGACGGTACCTGGTGATGGTGGTATTGATGGGGGATCAATTTTTAAGAAAAAAGATTGGGGCTTTTTTCTCATGCTCTAGAGCAGGGGTTCTTAGGTGGGGATGAGTTGCCCCACCCCTCCTCCCACCCCACTCCCCTGCTCTGGTAAAGCCTGTTGTTGTTTTTGATTGTCACAACTCAGGGGGAGGAGGAAATGGGGGTGATCTTATCACCTAGCATCTTGGGCATCTTGTGTTGCCAAGCCTCCTACAAACTACAGGACAGTCCCCCACTACAAAGAATTGTCTGGCCCCAAATGTCAACAGTGCCGAGGTTGAGAAACCCTGCTCTAGATTCCTTCTGTGCCCTTTGAAAGGCCAGTGTCACCAGGAAGCAATTCTAGCATGTACTGCTCTACCAGTGGCAATAAAAGCATGTGTGTCACGTTGCTTCTTATAGGTGAACTAGAGACTCAAATGTGTTCTGGCTGTTTCCTCCAGTACAGTTCAGTGGCATTAATCACATCCACGACATTGTGCTGCCATCACCACCATCCATAAAACAATTTGGCGCTTTCTGTTGTGGCCTCCTATTGTTCCATGGTGTCTCCCCAGTTAGAGTGCAAACTCAGAGAGGCCAAGGGTTGTACAGTCTCCCTTTCCTGGGCCTCTCACAGTTCCTAACAAAGGGCAGGCCTTCAAGAAAGAAAAGTTTGATAAAGGCACATCACCGCCTTACTAGCTTAATGCAGTTCAACAGGCTGACAACCTGAAAAAAAATTAAATCTGGAAGAAGAAAACTGTCCTTGGTGATAAATGTTCTAAAATTAGAGTCCACGGCACAGATACTGTGTTTCCTCAGAATATTAACACACTCTCCCTGGGATACAACATTGAGATTTCACTGGAAAATTAGTAAGGTCAAGGGAACAGTTTTAGGCTGGATGGGTATTTTGAGTATCTTATGTGATTGAAATCAACACATTGAAAAATAAATTTGTTATGTTCAGGACCAGCTTCGTGACAAGGCCGTTTTAGGTCATTTTTATTGTGGCAGGGTGAGGAATCCTCAGAAGGTTCTGGTATCCCAAAGGGCCATTCACCAAGATATTTTCCAGATTCTCTGAGCTGCAAGGGACATGGCGAAGAGTGTTTCCACTCTTCTTCTGTTTAAGCGTTTGTGACCTGCTCAAGATCTTAGTCAGCGGTAAAGCCAGGTCGAAACCCGGTTCCCCACCTTCCAGACTATCTCCCTGAACTGCTTAGCCTGCTGTTTGTCCTGGTGTCTGACATTCCACCATTGACAGGTAGCAAGGTAAAAAAGATTATGTGTGTTTGGAATCCAGCAGATCTGGGCATGCATCCCAGCTTTGCTACTCACTTTTTGTTGAGATGTCTTAACTTTTCTGACTTGGTTTTCTCATCTGGGAGTGGAAAAAATAATAATTATAAGCATTTTATTTATTAGTGCCATGCCATGATAGCTTCTAGGTCTCCTAAAGTTCCTTATTGTAATTCAAATATCACAAAGAATTTTCATTACTTAGGCTACTGTTTCTCAGACTATATGCTTCGGGGAACACTTGTTCTGTAAGTGTTGTCTTTCCATACAGCGGTAAGAAACAGAGAAAAGACAAGACAGCTTTTATTCTTTAATTCTCCCACCCTTAAATAGCCCATCCTTCCTGGAGATGGAAGACCAGGGGGAAGATATCTAACCCCTCCTCTGCCCCAAGAGTGAGATGTTGTTCTATTTCTTCTCAAATATTTTATGTTTGAGAAAATATACTCAGTTTGCCTTTGCCAAGACTCTTTTCCAAGAAACCTGGTTTGAGTTAGGAACTTGACAGGCTATTTATCGATTTCCTGAGTCCCTAAAACCTCACAGTGAGACCGCAGGAATCCGGGTTCTCAGTAAGTCTCAGCTCTAGTTCCCCAGTGCCCACAGGGTCCCGGGACTCGGGGTGGGGTGGGAGATTTCCCATTATGTTGCCTTAAAACCTTTGTTGTTCCAGGGAGGAATCAGGCTGCTGATTTCATTTGATGTGCTAGTGGTGACCACCGAGGGGAAATGCTTTTCTATTGTCTCCTGTGAGGCCAGGAGATTGGGAACTTTGACTTGGAGAGTTCTAGAACCTTAGACAAACTGGGAGGACCCAGTCATTAGATAAAATCATTGAACGACTCTCTGAGATAGATGGTAGTGTCACCCGCATTTCAGAGATTCAATCTCAGAGACCAAATAGCTTGCCTAAGGAAATATGCGTCGGAATATTAAGTGGTAAAGGAGCATGTTGTTTGCAATCTACTCTCCAATGTTCAGCAGATAAAGAGATGAAGAGATGGTTGGATCGATAGATAGGTAGATAGAATGACATAACAAATGTGGCCAAATGTTAAAAGCTGGTAAATCTGGGTATCTGGGTGGAGTATTTTGGAGTTCTCTTTATTGTTTTGTATTATTTTTTAAACAAATTCCCTGTACATTTTTAATTATTTCAAAGCAAGGAAAAAAAACAACAGCACTTTAAGATCACTGATTTGGGATGATTTCAGAACTCTGCTCCTACTAAACTGTCTCTCTGACCAGGTGATCTACTGTTGGGGGTTGAATCACACCCCCCCACATGCTCAGGCCCTAACCCTGGGCTTGTGGGTGTGGGCGCTTTGTTAATAGGATCTCTGGCAGATGTTACTGCAGTTAAGGTGTGGCTTAATTGAATCAGGTTGGGCTTTAATCTGGATTATTGGAATCCTTTATAAGCAGAGTGAAATTCAGATAGAGAGAGAAGCCACAGGGAGCAGCCAGAAGCTGGAAGACAGCAGAAACCCGAAGAGAATGGGGAAGATGTCGCCATGTGCATTGCCATGTGATGGAAAAGCCAGGGAACCCCAAAGATTGCCTGCCAGCCAGAACATACGGTGCCTGGAGGAAAGCAAGCCTTCTAGCCTCTGAAACCAACGTGAGCCAATAAATTCCTGTTGCTTAAGCTGGCCCATTGTGTGGTATTTGTTTTAGGAGCCAGGAAACTTAAAACATCTACCCTGTTCCAGGACCAAAAGGCTAGGAGCTTCACTTCCCAGCCCCCAGAAGTAGCAGCAATACGGAGTACCTGACTGTGGGTTAGCTCCGTCTAGGTTTCAGTGCCCGTTCTCTCCTACCCATGGCCTGATTGTACACAGGCCCACCCCCCACAGAGCCTTCTCTTGGCCTGCATCAAGCCAAAGTGCTCGAGGCACCGCAAAATCCTACTGAGTTGTTCAGCCTTAGGAAGGGACAATTATCATTACTAAGAATTCATGGCACTTCGTATTTCCAACTTGATTTACTGCGAGTGTGAGTCATAAAAATGAAGTAAGATATGTTGATTTGATGTCACAATCAATGTCTGCTTAGTAAATGACCCGCCATGCTTTCCATACACTAGCTCCATTTGAAGACTGCGTTTGACTTTCTAGCCCAAGCATCACATCCTGTCACAAAAAATGCTAGAGAAATAAATCCTCCCTGATGCATAAAATACTCAAAGGTAAAAGAGTTATTTATTGGTGAGGGCCTCAGACTGTGCATTTTTTAGCTCTTTCCTTTGAACAGAAGAATGCTTTCCAAAATGAGATTGCTACCAGATGTAGTGGGTTACATAGCACTTGCTCGGATATGAAAAGCAGATGAAATGGAATACTCTGGTTTCTGATTCACTCTTATTCCTATCTACACATAGCTCTTCTTAAGTGAACTTGACAGTATTGTGGGCTGATATTAAGATAGACTACTCCAGTAAACAAGAAAAAAGGTTTCACTCCCCACAATGGCAAATAAGCTTTATAATAGAAATTTCTTTGTGCAGGGGAAGATATTACAATTTTCGACATACAATAAATATATTTGCTAGACAAAAATATGCATTTCATTACATGCAATGTATTTTCTATTGTACATTAACAACTTTTTTTGTTTTGTACAGAAAAGCACCGTTTTCTACTATAAAATGTCTGCAATTTATTTTTATAAGTCTGCATTTTCCATGAAGCAAGAACATTCCATTACATAGTCCTGTACTGATAAATGTACATTATGTAAGGGGTGAAATGCGCTATTCAAACATCCGAGTTTTATTGCTGGGTATCTGTACAATTCTGAGAGCAGGCCAACAGAGTTAGTTAAAATTTTGACCCAGAATAGCTAATTTTATTAACACAACCGGTCTGTAATTACTAGATTTACTGGAGTCTTTTACTTTGATACTCTCAGCAACTATAATAGATGTGTATGTTTTCTAAATAATAGTATTGCATGCTCTGACTGCAAATATAATTTTCCCTGACAATGTCTGTGCTGGGTTAAAAAAAAACCATAATTCATACTTGATTTAATCCTGGCATACAGTACCCCTGGTTGACCATCATTCAAAATGGCAGTTGTCCGAGCCATATAGTTTCTTCACAGTTGAATGTATTTGACCCTAATTACTGTTTAGTGGAAATACACCAAATAAGTGAAAAGGAGCTGTGAGAAAGAACTCGAGTTTTCCATTTTCTGTGGGTGGCTGTGACAATGACTGCTCATTTGCCCATCAGAGTTGCACAACTCTTGGCAGGTTAGACAATTGCAATTGCCCTGCTTGTGTCAGTCTCACGCATGAACATGCTTAATACACTGTTCTTGGGGTTGATGGTGGTCTTATACTTACTTTATTCTTATATTTAGAAACATATTATTGCCTGTTTATCCCTAATGCCAGGGAAAGGTTTTGCCTGCTTTTCTTGGGCTGGCTGACAGGAAGTTCTCTCTTTGAAGAAATGGGTGCCCAAGGTCTGCCCGGCTCTGGGTGCAATCTCATTGAGTCATCACAACATGCCTGTGAAGTAGGCATGGACATTGTGGCACTGTAAGTCTGGGATTAGCACCTCTCTGTTACTAGGTAACGCACCATAGTCACAAAGACAGGTGAAGGGTGAGGCTGGGCCTCGGCTCCTTACAACCCCAGCCCTCTCCTCTACAGTAGAAGCAGCTTCCAAACGTATGACGCCCAGGAATGGAAAAACAAAATCCACTTGTTGAAGAAGTTCTGTTACCAGAAGTAATTTGGAGGTGCCAGAACAGAGACACAATGTTTTAAACATACTCCTTATAACGTGTTTACTCTAAAATGTCCACGTTTGGTGCTCTATGCATAAAAGTCTAGTTTATTCCGATACTAATGACAGACTGTCTGAAGAAGCATGTGAGCCTTTTAGTATATAAAGTGAGCCAAACGCTAAGATTTTAGGACTCTGACGTCTATTTTCTCAGTTTATGAGAAGAAACCAAGAGGATTATGGCAAAAAGAGTTTTTATGTTTTGGGATAAACTACCTTTTATGGAGTCCAACAAATAAATGCAGCAGACATTTCTAGAAAGGGATCACAAGAGTACCAAAGTAAAACATCCTCAGCCCTCACCCAGAAACAATTTGTCGCATATCACATTTTGTTTTGTGGACATTTGTACTATTGGTCTTGTTTTCTACACAATTACTGCTAACTCTTTCCACCTTTGTTGCATCATTTTTGTTAGAAGCATGCTTCTCTACACTTCCAAACATTATTTTTTATTTAGTATTTAATAAATGTATTTGCCTGCTTTCCAACATACCCCAATGACCTTTTCTTGTTGTGATAAAGGATATCTAAGCCAGCAAGAAGGTAAAATTTCTGCCAAGATCTTATGACCAAGGGGCAGGAAGTTCTAGCCTGTATTACTGGATCTAATACCTGAATATGTTCTGATTCAACAACTTCAGAAAGTTCCTGTGCAGGCTCATTTTTTCATTCACTTATTTAAAAGTCATGATTTGTCATATCAGGCCCTAAGGGACAGTCCTGCTCCCATTACTGGGAGAGACAGCTATGTATACAAATGATTAAAATACAGTAGAAGGCCAATAGCAGAAAAATAATAAGTAGTAGTGGGAACACAAGAGAGGGGGTTCCTAAAGAAATCAGGCTTCCACAGAAGAGCAGACATTTGAGTTGGGTTTGAAATTTGAGTAGGAATTGGATGGTTTTTATGATGTCTTTCAATTACACACCATACATTATCACTGACATTTTCTGCCTTGGAATCTTGATCAAAGAATTTGCAACCTTTTCAAATATTTTGTAATTTTTAACCTGTGTATTTAGAAGCAAGTGGGTTCCTGAAGGCAGGGAAACATCTTGGTTCCTTTTCTGTCCTGCTTTCTAAATATGTGAAAGCACTTTGAGAAATAATTCAAAGTAAAGGAGACATGCTCAGGCACCTCAAAGAACTTCAATGTAATGACAGCTGGATGGGAAGTGCCTGTAGAAACTGTCAAGGTGGGACGGCTGTGCAGATGTGGGAGAAAAGACTTTCCTCCTGAGGTCCTGTAGAATTGTGATAACTAGACGTGGGCCAGGGCACTCCATTTGGCTACAATGATATGAGCCAAGGCAGAAAGGCAAAAAATATTAGACCTGTTCAGGGAAGCAGTGAAAATGCAAGCTAGAAAGGCCAATTGGGGCCAAGTCATAAGGTTCTCCAAACCTTCAATGTTCTGCTTATTCTCCGAAGCCAAGAACCACAGTGATTTGATACTGTTTAGATTTGGGAGAGAAAAGCCTAAAGAATCTTCACATCTCTGCCCATGTACATAAAAAGGATTTTGGTGAATAAAGGAGAATGTAGACATCCAAAGGTCCTAGATTGCACTGTACTTACAGGTGGGGTGGGAACAGATTGAACTAGAAGTGTGACATAGCGGAAAGAAGAGCATGTTTTGGAGTCATTTAGCCTGGGGTTCAAATCCTAGATTCAGAACTTACTAACTGTGCAAATGTGGCCAAATTACTTAACTCTCCAAACCTCATTTTCCTTGTGAGACAGATGGGAATGATAATAGTATCTTTGTATAGGGTATCCACATGGATTTAAAAGGATGGGAAGCAGATATACAAAGATGCCAGATGATGCTCAGGGCCACAAATGTTGGTTCCAGAACCTTCCCCAGGAGATCTCTAAACTCCCAACTGAACCTGAGAGTCTATGAATTAATTTGGAAATATTTTTTTGCCCCAAAATTAGTTATTCACATAATTGAAGTTGAAATAAACATAATTAATATTAATTATTAGACAATTTGTTTCAAATATAAAGACATCACAGCCAAAATAGATTCTCCTAGCATAGAAGCTTGTCTCTGGGAATTATGGAAATATTTCTGGAAATGGCATTAACCATTTCAGGTCCTCCGAGTTGCCATTTAGGGCCCAGAATCATGTGTTTAGGAAATGACGGCTTTCTATCTTAATGACGGCTTTCTACTCCAAGTAGGGTCTAATCATAGGATCAAAGGATGGTGCTGTGTGAGGGCAGAGCCCCAAGTTAGGGCTCCACCCTGGGCAGTGGATCTTTGTGTTAAAAGTGACGACCAGGCAATCTTTGCAAGTGTGAATGCACGTTTGAAAACCAGTACCATGCTTTCAAGGAGAAATATTCTAGGTCAGGGCACCTTCCTTTGTGTCCCTATTAGCTTCTATGGAACTATATTTAGCAACTTGACTGAATTCCTTTTTTCTACTTGTTTTTCAGGTGATCCTCTTAGGTTTTCTATTTTACAAGGACATTATCTGCAAATGATGTCTGTCTTCCTACTGTTGTTTCTCTTACTTGTGTCTCCTGACTTAGAGGCAAGCCCATCAGAATGATGGTGGAAGTGGGCATCCATGGATGGCAATGGAAGGGCCTTGAACGTTTCTCCATATAACATGATATGGACATTGAGTTTTGATCCCATAGCACTTTAGCCATATCTTCCTTGTTACCCACTGCACAGCATATGGAAACTTTGGGTAAAATGTCTTTTTCTCACTGACCTCTGAGCTAGCTCATTAAAGAATGGTCTTTTCTTACTCCTTTCTGTATCCATAACCTTAGCATGGAGCTTGAAGATAACATGTGTGTTGATATTTAGGGAAGGCATGAATAAGTACCTTAATTTATTAGCACTCAATAAAAATAGTCTAAGGACAATAATGTCCATCCAATAGGATATTGTAATACGTCTGTCGAATTCCAAAGAACACTTGCTGTTCAGCTATTTTCCTAAAAACACAATTCATTTAAAATTAACAAATATCTTGAAGAGTAGTCCTTTTTCATTCTGATGTAAGAAAGTAGGAAGGAGACACAATTTTAAGCTGTATTTACTTGAAATCAAAAGAAAGAAGGGAAACCCAAATTCTTTCTAAACTATTGGTCCAAGTGTGAATTCCTTAATTCCTTTTCTAACTTGTATGCTTTCCAGGAAACATGCAAATAAATAAATCCAGGAATTCATGATATTAACTAATTGGCTGCACTATTATTTTCCATAAGGCTACAAAACTACAAAACGAAGGTCAAATTCATATTGGTTTTATTTCTTTTCTATGCCTTGGTGTTTTAGAACAATATCTACTCTAATACTGTATAAACGCTTTTCTTGGTATCTCCACTCCAAAATTCTTATATTCCCATTTGAGATAATGTTTTCTTAGTCTCACGCCTTCAATCATTTTTAAGTGATATGGGGTGGGACAGACGAATGATACAAATATTTCTTAAGGAAGAAGTAAACACAATAAAACAAATTGCGAAATCAGTATGGTAGAAGTCATATTTATTGAAAAAAATTAACGTCTTTGCTATAAAATTTGTAACAGGAATATTTACTGAATGTTTATTTTGATGCATGAACTTGAACATTACATACCCAGTACAAGCCAGTAGCACTAATTTCCCTTTATTTACATTTTATGAAAACCGTTATGCAGTCCATGTTAAAAGAACTTATGATGGAGAATTGTAACCTTAGAAAAATAATATTCTTGATAAAGCATTCTCAAGGAGTCCAATCACATTTTCTGCCCCTTCAATAAGGCAAAAGTCCCTGGAACAGCATATAACTTAATTTACAAAATACCATAACTGTTCAGACACATATTCAAGTTTTCTTTTGGTACAATTTTTCCTCACTGTAAAATTCCCTTTTTTTTTTTTTTTCTGTTACTAAAACAGGAAGATATACTTTCAGGAAAATGTCATTTAATGATTTCGGCTATACATTACATACACAACTCTGTAGCCTAGCAACAACCATTGCTACACCATCATTAACTTTAAATATTTTGCTTGGTGAGCTATTCTCAAATGCAGTGTATTTTAAGATTTTGCCATCATTATGCCTGTGGAATCATTGTCTGGTGTTCATAGGAAGCAGATCTGTCACAGTAGAAACCTTTTTTGTTTGTTTAAGGTACTGGTACACAATTACATTTCCACTCACAAGAGAACGCCACGGATGTAACTAAGGTCGGGTTTTGCTGGCTCTGCAAAGGTGCCGCCGCTGGACCAGCCCCAGCCCTCCTGCTCTCGGATGGCGCAGCCCTGGCCGGTCTCCGAGGGTTTCATTTCCAGAGGTTCTCGGCTCTTCACAGTTAGGTGGTTTTAATTCCTTCAAAGGCACACAACTTCCACCTTTTTTCCAGTGTTGCACCGACGCCTGTGAATTCCTGCTTAAACATGCGTGGCAGCCTCATCAGAAGCATTTCGATTTCATTTGCAGATATCTGTGAGAGAGAAGAAAAGCGACTTTTGGAAAAGGAACTCTTCTTGCCACAGAATGGAGGCAAGGGGTTGGGGGAGGATGTGCTTTCCCAGTGAGACAAACCACACTGAGCTTTCTGCTGGGCTAAGTGATGTCCATTTCAAAAGGGAGCAGGAGTTAAGTGCTGAAGTAATTACCACCCCATGTCCCATGAGCAGCTGGCGGGCTGGGGCATGAGACGAACGTGCGGCAAGTAGGAGGGTCACCCCGTGGGGATGGATGGCTACTTTGCAGGCAGTGAGGTGCCCGCCCGCTCATCCCACGATGGGTGATGGGACGGGTGCTAAAAAGGACGCACAGCAAATTTATCGCCACTCCTGGAAATTTTCTGGTGTCCTCATCCTCAGCCCGGAAGGGCAGCGTTTTTACTCTAACTCAGCCAAGAGCAGAGGGTTTGTGGGTGGATTTCTTGCCACCCTAACTTCTTTCTCTTTAACTTTCACAGGCACTAGGAGACCACGGGGGTTTAGGAATAGAAACGAAACTCCAAACTTAACAGTAATCAAAGGCTTGGCATGCAGTCCTAAAATCCGGTAGATTTTTTAAAAATGCAACTGTTGTATTCTTCCAACTTTTCCTTAATACATGGATTTTACACCAAGAATTCATTTCATTTTAAATGAAGAACACATCAACTATAATCCTGCTCTAACATAGTTATTGCTCATGTTTTCCTGTGTTTTCCCCGGAGTCCATAGGTGCATGTGGGGAACTCATAGAGTGAGGTGGCTAAGATTCTGGAATTTGGGGTCGGGATCTACTATTACTACAAGTTAATTGACTCCCAGCAGCCAGATAATTAGTCTCTCTAAGCCTCAGCAAACGGCAATAACATTTCATGAGGATGTTGTGAAGGCTACTGATTTGGCCACACAGAAATATTCAATGATTCAGAGCTATTATTATTTTTCATGGTATCATCACTCTACAGATACCATTTTAGAGTTTACATTTTTCCATTTAATGCTATTAAGATTCATTTTAAAAAGAGGTCAAATAGACCAGAAAGTCAAATCAACTGTCCATTTAATGTTCACATGCAAACGTTTTCATAAGATAAATTCAATCATCCTTAGCCAATGATACAAAACTTTTAATTAAAGAGAGGCAGTCCTGAAAGTTGGAATAAATTGTGTTCTAAACTTTTTGGGTGAATTCTTACAAAATCCAAATGCATTTTCCCATAAAACCATGTCAGACGGATTACTAGATTCCCGAGTCAACCCACAGAAGCTTATTTATCAGATTATCAAAAGGCTCGTGGTGATTTTGGAAAGCACATTTTTTTTTTGAAGGGCGCTGTGCAAAGCTCCTTTCACCAGCATTCTCACTTCACTTTCATGGCATTCCAATGCGCCACACAGGGCAGATATTATGGTCTAGCTTCATTTCACAGCCGAGAAAACTAGGGAACTTCAAGAGGGTTAGGTGTTTTGCCAAAGGCAGAAGTGGGAAACAACCCACCGCATCTGGGGAGAGGCCTGGTGTTGGTGTGTTTTAAGGGCTCCAGCGACTGTCACCTGCTGTGGGGTAGAGACCAGAGATGTGGTGCTTTCTTCCTAAATCCCAACCGTTGGGGCACTTGTTAAAAAAATCAATTTCCCAGCCTCTTCTCTGGACACTGAGTCCAGGGCCTCTTCTCTGAACACTGTTTTTGACAGTGGCCCCAGGTCATTCTCATAATCAGGTACTTTTGGGTTAAGAATGGAAATTTAAATCAGACAGGCTTGGATTTTTATGCGGGCGAGGCCTCTTACTAGCTGTGTGACCTTGGGCAAGTCACTTCAGCTCTGTAAGTCTCAGATCCTTCATGTGTGATAGTAGAAATAATCACCTGTCTCTCAGTGTAATCGTTGGGATTATACGTAGAGCCTAACATAGGACCTACCCCACGGTATGCTTTCGCGCGCGCTCTCTCTCTCTGTTAGGCAACACTGAAAGAACATGACAATCTAATATCAAACCCCTCCTGGTCAGTTAGGAGGTTCCGTGCGCATATGCCACAGGAGATAAACCTAGAAAGGAATGTGGTCAAACCATGTCTTTTCTTGGCCTGGGAGACAGTTTTCCTTAAGCTTTTTGAGGTCAAGTTCACAAGCCCCCTTCTTTCCTTAGGAGGAGGCTCTGATGTGCCCCTTGAGTCAGAGACTGCTCTGGCAGTCTAGGGGGGCTCCAGGCCCTAGCCTCATCCAAGAGCCTCCCCTGGGGTGAGCTGCCCTCCTCCAGGCCATGCAGAGACCACGGGGAAGCAGTTGGGTCCCAGCCACAGCCGGCCCACCATGTGTTCATATCCAAAAGAACTGTCACCTCCCTTGGGAACGAGAGGAAGAAATTCAGTGCTCCTATTTAGGAAGGAGAGGAAAAGCTGAATTCTTGAGGATAAAATAAATATCTGTTCTACAGATAACAGCTGTGCGGGAGTCCAGCTGGGCCAGGTCAGGGACGCTAAGAGTTCTGACCGCTCACTATCTCTCGGAACCTTTTCCTTGCCAGACTCTTTGAAAACACTTCTATTTCCTTCTCGCGACCATCTCATAAATAGTGATGAAGGAACTCGTGAGGGGTGCCTGGGATGCAGATGCAGGCCTCGTTCTTAGCCTCCATGCCACTGGGCCTGCTGCTGACATACACAGGGGCTGGGAGACTCTGGAGTGAGGACGGGAAATAATTGTGCTGGTGCTGCCTCTCTGCTCATAGGTGGGTACCACGGCAGGGGCGGTGGGCTTGTGTGTGTCATGTACAGGGAGCCAGGACTCTTCTGTGATGAATTCTAGTTTTAGAGTGACACCACCATCACCACCCCCAAATTGAAGATCCCCAAGTCAAAGGGCTCATCCACGTCTCTAGGCTAATGCCCAGAGCAAACCATGCACCCAGTCACAGAGACAGAGGGCGAATCATCACGAGCCCTGGCTAGCGTGAATCAAGGAGCAGCAACAGATTCTTTCCCTGGTGTTGCTTGTCCTGAGCCTAGAGTTCAGCCACAAAGCACGTGGAAGCCCACAGCTGGGAGAGGTGGCCTCCGGGTATTGAGCCTGCTCCGCGGAGCAGGCTGCACAGAAGCTCTTCCCTGCATTGTTATCTCCTTAAACAAGCACACAGACCCCACCCTAGCTGGAAGAAAGAAACATACGTGCCAAAGAACGGGATTCTAGCCATGGAATGACCATGAACCACCTTCACTCTCTTGTCTAAGTCTCTTAACTCACTGAAACCTGCTGTAAGCTCTCAGGACTTGACTGCGAGCTGATCTTTGGGCAAGTCATTTAAAATTCATTTGTTCTCTGGGTTGTGGCAATATTCTCAAAATGAGAGAATGGGACAGGGTTTGTGTGCACTTTAAAGCACGAAACAAATGGCCCTTGCTGTGTTCTTAAGGCTTTTTAAATATGAACTCATTTAATCCCCAAGATAACCTATAAAAGCCCACTTTATAGTTGGTGAGATTGAGGCACAGAGAAGCTGCCCAAGGCCACACAGCTAAGAAGTTGTGAAGCCCTCATGATTACTTTGTTTGAATGGTCAATTAGCCTCAGATTATGACAAAGCCAGAAATGACTCTAATGGAAAATAATCTCCTTAAAGTTGACTCTAATTTGCTGTGGATGGTGAAAGGTGACAGCTTGATTCTGCCATAAAGATAGAGACAATGTGTACAGGATGTGTCACAATTATGGAACACACCCCTTTGAAAGGAATCTTATTGATTTCTTATTTCTTTAAAGAGACTCGCAGCTAAATTCTAGAAAATTTCCTTACAGATGTTTCTATCTCATGACAGAAAGAAAGGTAAAAGAAAAATTGGATTCAGGTTAGTTTGGTGGCTCTTGAGCCTACCCCTCCCCCAACAAAATATCTCTTATAACATGTTACATTTTGGGGTTTTCTGCTTAAAATTGAAAAGAAAATGGTTTTTGCTTCCGTCTCAATCTACCCCAAGAGTTCCTTTACAAACATCTTCATTTACTTTAATCCTGTTTTCTTCTCCTCCTTATAATGTGTCAGCTCTTGTCATTTTGCCTTCACCATATCCTTGACCTTCCTACCAATAATTTCCTGGTTTTGAGAACAGGCAGAGTCGTGAAGTTATCACATAAAACATAGCGCCCAGAGCCCACCGGCCCAGCTGAGTGAAAGTTCTCCCTGCAGGACTCCCTTCCCTGAATTACTCCTGAGGTGAGAGATCCTCTCTAAGTTCCTGTGCTCCACAGATGGAGCCCCGGGGTCCAGGGAAGGGCTGCGGCTTGCCTGGCTGGTGAGTGGTGGGAACTTGGGCCAGGGCCCCTGAGGGAAACCAGACCTGCCTCCAGGACTCCACATTCCCACTCTCAGGAGGAGAGCCAAAGAGCCAGAGGCACATGGGTGGGAGACTTCAGAGCAGTATTATGGGACAGGCCAGAGAGAGGTGCTGGGAAATCTCATTTTCCCATACATCGTGTGTTTACTGCTCTAGAAAGTGGGGAAGATTGTCATAAACCTGGTGCTTTTAAAGGCCTCTTGCCAGTTGGCCTTTGTTCCAAGACATGGGGTTGTCTGTGTATTTTCAATCCTCGATCTTATCTGTGGATTCTCCCACCTCTATTTTTTTTTTCTTCTTTTTTCAGTTTTTTTCCAAAGTGCTTTTATTTTATTGTCATCCTTAAGCCTTCATTCCCCTTATGACTTAAGTTTTATTATCTCCAGAGAATAATCTGTAATCCCAAATAAAAGTTTCATAATCAATGAAACCCTCACCCCGCCTTTTTGTTTTGCCCAAAGGAGAGGCAATCAATGTTATGAACAGAAATTTTTCTCGTCGAAGGAAATTGCTATGTAAAGGAGGGATTTCTTCTAATGGAGAGCTACTTTCTAAATCCAATTTAATTGTATTACTTCAAGTGTAATCCAGATGATATGCCTCTCTTCTCCCACCTCTATTTTGTTTAAAATCCTCAAAGTCTAAAAACTTAGCTCTTTTTAGTAAGGACTGAGCTTCTGCAGTAATACTACTAATAAAAAGAAAAGATGGAAAGGAGTAAAGGCTCCAGGTAACCAAGGGGTCTGTGTGGTACTAACATGGCAGAGGTCACTTAGGAGGTCTGCTTGGTTTACTTTCTGATTTGCTGAGTGGACTCTGAGCCCAGTGCTCCACCACCCATCTCCTTGTTGGGTCTCCCAGCACATGTGCACACTGATGCCAGCAGAACCTAAATGGATTTTATTATCACGGTGTTGGGCTTGATACCCCATATCCATCGGGCAAGGGAAGCCAAGGGAAGAGGGGCTCTTGTTTGGGGTCCAGAAAAGACAGCGGCATAGGCTGTGTCGTGGCTGGAGATCAGGGAACCAACTGCAAACCAGATTTCCTTCATAGGATAAATGGGCTTTCGGCCTTTAGCGCACAGTCGGATCTTGCTCATGCTGGTTATCCTTGGGCAGAGCACAGCCTGCACCCAGGCACCCTGCAATAAACGTTTGCAGAGAGAAATACAGAACGTAGGTGGGGAGGGAGGGAGAGAAAGGGAGAGAAGGAAACAGAGGGCGGGAGGGAGGAAGCAAGCAAAAGAAGAAGGAAAGGAAAAAGTAAACAGGAGTAAGGAATTAGAAGGAGAGAAGGAAAGATGTGGAAGGAGGAGGAATAAGGAGAGAGGGAGTGAGGGAAGGAGAGGAGAAGAGAAGAGGAAGATAAATAGAAGGAAAGAACTAGAAGGAGAAAAGGAAGGATCTGGAAAAAAAAAATGAGGGGAAGGAAGGCACAAAAGCCAGAAGGGGAGAAAGGGAAGAGACGTGGCAATGCCAGCGAAAATACCCCTGAGGGAAGCACTGGAACGAGCTCAGCCTCCAGGATGCCTGACTGTTCACCACCACCCTCTCACAGGTCTCGTCCTTCTCTAGTTCCCATTTCAGGAGATAGCCACCTGGTCCAACTCAGACCTTATCTGATTCTCAACTTATTTCCCAAATGTTATACCATTTCCCCAACTAGGCTACAAGCAAGCATTTTGAGGGGCAGGGTCGTTTCTTAGATGGCCTTAGCGTGCTGGCCATCCCCTGTTCTTCCCTGGTGCCGAGGAGAGTGCTGGCTGTGAGCAGCTGTGAGCCCCTGGAAACCTTGTAAGCGTCTATTACTGTGGGTGAGCATCTTCCTTTTTGCTTGTTATGTAGCCAAATGGAGAGCCCCGTTACCTCCACTGTCATCATATATGCCATTGAGAGGCTCTGTAATATTTAAATACCATATTTGTGATAGCCTGTCTAAGCCATGACACACTCATCCACTCTGAGCGTACTCTGATGGGTGGATTTTCAGGACAGCAGCAGAATATATGGAATATGAAAGATTATTCAGGTGGGCAATCTTACAAATACTACGCAGACCGTCTCACCCACCCTCACCACCCAGCTATAGCCTGGGAAAGAGCTAGAGGATGCTATCCAGCTAAGGTGGGATTGACCTCCTTGGGAAGGACAGGATGTTCTGAGTTTGTGTTT
The DNA here is from genome assembly GCA_029593785.1 of Cabassous unicinctus. Lineage (NCBI taxonomy): Eukaryota > Metazoa > Chordata > Mammalia > Cingulata > Chlamyphoridae > Cabassous > Cabassous unicinctus. Next base: position 28,281 of record JAQZBX010019911.1, read on the forward strand.
CCAGAGGCAGGCTTTTAGTACAGAAAGGGAAATGGTTTGACCTACTGGTGGGAAATCCACACCTACCCGTGAGTACCCGAGCCAGGCACCAAAGCTGGTGCCATGCCAAAAGGGCAGGTCTTAGAAAGACCTGGGGTTCTTAATCTTTTTTGTTCCACAGATCCCTTTGCCAGTCAGGTGAAAACCACAGACCCCTTACTAAGTCCACACTATACTGTGTATTATTTAATAAATATATCACACTCACACCAACACGTTCCTACGAGAATAATGTTTTTTTGAATTTTCAATTCAAGCTCATGGGCCCTCTGAAATCTTTCCGCGGACCCCTTGGGGGTCTGTGGACCCCTGCTTAAGAACCCCTGTTTAGACCCTCCAGCCTCTGGGGCCACAGCACGTCAAGTCTAGTTTTCAGACCAAATCTTCTACTCCACAGGCCTTGACTGGAGGCTACAATTACGTAGAGGGGGCAGCTCAACATGTCTGGAGAACTTGGACCTCAGTCTCCTAAAGAGCATACAAATTGGGGGAAGAGCAGAGAGTACCCTCCTGTTGACTGAGTACAATAGGAAATGTTCATTTGCTAATGCTCCACTAAGTCAGATGTGACCTCTGTGCTGCTTGGAGTCCACAGACGATGGGCTCTTGGCCGATGTGGGAGATTCTATGTCTTGATCAGGGACCATTTTCAAGATAGTGTTGCTTAGCTTAAAGGGTCTACCTGTCTGAGCCCAGGGCACAAGTTTTGACTCAGCAGAGGCTTCAGAAAGCCGTCTTCTCCTCCTCCTCCTTGCCCTGTCTTCCTCTGAATCAATCTTCCTGACTTTGCCATAGGTTTCTAATACAGGAGAAGTGGACGAATAAGAATGGGTGGTTTAGAAGAGGCTGATTAGGGAAAAATATGCAGATAGTCATTCTCCAGAGCTGGAATAATATTTAACTGGAAGATGGCCTATTACAGGGCTACATGGTTTTACGGAGCCAAGTGCAATTTATATGCACAGAGTAAATTAATTCCTGTCTCTCCTTCCCGTCCTAATCATTCTTATAGCCCTACGTGGCCTGGGAGGAAATTGGAATAAAGCAGCTACAGCGACAGGGCTGGGCTGAGCCTGCTTTCCCTGCTCTCTTGGGCACGGAGGTGGGCAGAGCCGAAATGTTATTTTACAACAATGTGATAACGGTGATGCTGTCCAATCTCAAATAAATTGTGTTGCTCTAAGTGGAATTTTTAAAAAGTCGTGTTACTAGGATCAGACACCCCCTGTGTTGTAGAAGCAGGGCAGAATCCACCGCCTTAACGTGACATTAACCAAAACTCTGGGAGGACCCACGCATCACAGTGCACTCTGATTAACGAGCAGCAGGCGCCCAGGCCAACTGCCCCGTGGACCCTCAGCTTCCAAGGGCTGCCTGCAGCCCTTGGATTATGTGGCTCTTGCCAGCTGATGCAGGGACAAGGCCATTGTGGATTCTTAGAGGCCAAGACCTCTCATTATTTTGTTTTCTGCTTTTAAAGCCCTTAGGATATGGAATTCTAATATAGGGCAATCATTTGCTGCCTGGATTAAAAAGTCAAAATATCCTCTCAGCCTAGTTGGGATACCAAAATAAATAAATAAAAAATACATGATCTCATCCCTGGCACCCACTAGTTTTGCTCAGAACACTTTTTCAGGTATATTTTTAGCCCAGGCACAAGGAAAACTTGACAGCTCTAGAGGGCATTTCATTCAGGAGATAGAGGGCTTTTGGGTGTTTGTGTGTGTGTGGCGGAGACCTTGTGTATTTCCTCCGTGAGGGCAATACTTTCTTCATCTTCTAAGATAAAAGTATCAATCTGTTATGAGACGGAGTTCTCCTGACTGAATCCCTTCCCCAGAGGCACTTCACCTACTGGCCAGAGACCAGGTGTGTGAATTCTTTGTCCGTAGGGACTATCCAGGGAAACTACACAAATCTCATCTGAGCAAATGGGTGATGGATGCACCATCCTGAGAGTAAGCCTAGGACAAGAACTTCCACCAACATAGAGCAATTCATTCTTTAATCAACCAGTCCTTGGGGATGGGGGTGGGGGAGGCTGATGGCTATTTCTGTCTCTCTCTCTCTCTCTCTCTCTCTCTCACACACACACACACACACACACACACACACACACACTTCACATTTACAACCTGCACAATGGAGCAGAAGAGACGAGTCCTGGAATTCTTGGATAAATAACACATGAACTCTTTGGGCATTTCAGCTCATTCTGGAGAAACAGCGGCTTCTCAACAAAGGCTTCCCACTTGGGATTTCCAGAGAGGGGAGGAGGGAAATGTCTACTATACAAGGAAAGGATAATAGCAACAATAGGAGCCATTTCTTGAGGGCTTCCTCTGAGCCAAACACATTGGCACAAGCAGAAGTTCCTTTAACCGGCCAGGCTAAGGTAGTGGCGATACTAAGGGAGAATGACATTGGTAAGGGCGAAAAACAAAGAAACCCCTCACAGATTTAGCATGACAAAGAGACAGCATATAACAAACTCTTCTCATTTGATTTAAGTTACCATGAGCATTTTCTATGACCTCCCTCTGCCTTGAGGGGAGCCACAGAGAAGACAAGAATATGATCAAGACTCTTAGAATCTCCTAACTCCTTTCACCTTGTTTTGGTGTTCCCTATCGGTGGCTGCGAGAGAAAAAAGGGCATGAATCTCTATGACTGAAAAATACTTTTTGTTACACATGATTTCTCTCAAAGAGGGACATCAAGCCCATTTAAAAGGTCAAGCAGTTCTGGGATCAGGAACTGGTAAGAGCATTCGAATCGAAATAAGAACATGGTGGGGTAATTTAATCAACACTAACCACTGAAGATTGAAGGACTTATATGTGTGTATTCAGGGTCTTAGAACTGCTGGCTGGGGGTCTGGTCCCTATTTCCATTTTCCTTCCCTGGAGGGAATGTGCCAAGTTACTCAGTAACAGTGCTGGCTTCTCAGTTTTGCTCCTGTCCCCACTCTCGTCCTGGGCGTCCCCAGGCAGCGCTGGTTAATGCCCTCACTTGATTTTGACAGGGGCTCCTCTCAGAGTTCACTCACATTGGATACATAAATTGAGCTCTTTGTGTCGCTCCTCTTTTAGCACGGGGATACTGCAAGGGGCTAGGAATAGAGCTCGTTTGCAGGTGAGAAAAACGGAGCCTCAGCGAATGCAGGAGCTGCATGTTCCATGGAGCGGCACAGCTCAGACTGACTCTGCACCTCTTATTTTTCCCCTTCAGAGAATAATGCTGAAAGACAGCCGTCAATAGTTTCATTGAGAGTCATGTCAGATCTTGAAGTTATCTGAGGTGATTTGCCCTCTATGGTGTGAAACCCTGAACACAGCATCCTATGAGAACATGGCCAGATCACCCTGAGCTGATTTCTCCCTCGTTTACAGAACTTTCTGGCCAACCTGCAATTTTAAATCCTTCATCAACTTTTCTAGGTAAATTGGCATCTGCTGAAAGGCACTGCCCTTTTAGATAGCGGCTTTCCTTTCTACAGAGAAAAAGTGAGTGCAAAGAGGACTGCTGTCTGTCAGAAACTGGGGAGCTTGTGGAGGAGAGGTGCTTCTCCCTGCTGTACCTCTAACGCAGTCCACCCCGCACCAGCCCACACGGCATGCTGAAAGTCCGCCGGAGAAGAATAATTTACCTTGGAGTCCAGCTGTTGCATGTAGGACCAAAGGTATTCTATATTGGCTCCGAAAGGATGGACGTGAAGAAACGTGGATATGATGCCTGAATTAAAGAGACAAACGTTTGTAAATTGCTTGGAGGCTAAGAAGCGTCTCTGTCACACCACGTCATCTCCCCCCAGTGACTGTTTTGTCAGGGTGAGTTACGGTCCTGCCATTTCTAACAGCACTCGGCAAACATTAGATAACGGCACATTCGGCAGACAGTAATAGTAATGTGGCAAACACTTTATCTCCTGGAATGATAGTAGTTAGCGAAGCTAGGCTCCCAGACAACCTATAGATGAATAAAAGGTATTGCCAAACAAAGACTCCGGGAAGCATTTCAACTATCAATTTTATGCTTGATTTACCAATATACAATTGCAGTTATTGGAGGGATAAAATTACGTCTTTTCTTTCCCTCCGTGGACTTTGCAGTGTGAAAATGGCTCACGCAGCTGTGTCTGGTGAAATCACACTGCCTCAAATTTTCCTGATAATTACAGTTGCTACTTATGAAAAGTGTTTAATCCATATCTCCCTAACTGCCTACGAAGGAAGCCCAAATCCTTCCTGAAACAATTCACTGTTTCCCCCCAGTTGTTGTTGCTGTTTAAAAGGGAGCCAGCTCGTGCTCTCCTTCCCCGTGTTGTAATTTACAGGATCATTTTTTTAAAGGTCTGGGAACGAATGGTTGGGTGGGAGTCTGGATCTAAATCAGAAGGCTTTTCCATTGTGAAAATCAACTGTCAACACTATACTGACAAATGCAAAGCCGGGTATTGGCGTCAGGGCTGAAATAAAAAGCATTACCTTCCTACCCTCCCTGCTCCTTTATCCAAAAGCAAAATGTGAAAATAAGGAAGTCAACTCTGGACTGTGTGCCATTTGCTCAGGCTTCGTGTTCAGACTGATGTTTTTGGTTCTCTCTCTCTTTTTGTCTTTAATACATTTTAGATTTACAGAAAAGTTACATCCAAAGTATTGGGGGTTCCCCTATACATCTCCCCCTCTCCCCCCCATTTTCCCTACTAACAGCATCTTATATTAGTGTGGTACGTTTGTTACAATTGTTGAGTTTGGTTCTCTTTTTGAACTGGTTTTGAAATGAATGAAATTTGAGGATAAGCCCTCATATTCCATTCTCATGAACCATGAGCTTTGATGCCTGACCTGAGAGCCAGAGTGAAGCGCCACGCTTGGGATGAAATGCGCTCAGGGTGAGCGGGCCATCCTCGCGCTAGGGCACCCTATGATGCACAGGACAACCTTGGGTTGCCCTGGGAGAGAGTCCCAGGTCTCTCCCCTGGCACTCAGCTCTCCTGGGTGATGCTCAGAGCACCCCAGAACCTGGGGCGGTTTAAAGAAAATTTTGCCGTTTATTCTTAGGCCAAGAAGGCAGCTCTCAAAGGCCTGTCCTCAGACAATTGCTTT